>JAQBSW010004542.1:0-68024 GCA_029291075.1 Eudiplozoon nipponicum
GGAAACACTAACCACTGTGCGAACTGGGCACACGCTAAACAAACTTTTCTATTATTTACCAACATATGTTTTGTTGCATAATAAATTGTTATTGTGTTCTACCTCACTATTTCATTATTTTACAAGTTTTAATGATATAAAACGTTGCATAACATTGCAGAACAATGAAAAAATAATAAATTAATACAAATTTCCGATGATATAATAAATCAAAGTTATATAATATTATGAAGACAATATATCATACGACTGTGATACATTTTATCCTGTTGCAGAAAATTTCAATATTTTTACCATTATATATATATAATATATACTTTTCTCATTGATTTTAGGTATAAAAAATTTGTTTGAGGTAAATAAAAAATAATTTTTCCCTTCAACAGAATGAACTATAGGCAATACAATTAAACAATAATTGATTGCGCGGGTGGTGGTAACAATTCTTTAAATCAAGTTTGCAATCTTGAAATAAACACCAATTCCATCGTATTTAACCAGTCGTCAATTAATATAGCAAAACTACCGCGAGTCGCACGCAGTGACGGATGAACTTTACTTCATTTCCAAAATTGTCAAACGAGGATTTCTATATCCAATCGTCTCTCTAAATGAATTCCTATACATCTGTTACAATATTTACATTATCGAGTAAGAGGAGTATTGTTAAGTTAATAAAATTATAAGACATTTTTCGACACCTTTATATTAAAATGTCTAATATATCTGCATTACTGTCTTTTATCGGGAGTGTTTATCAGTCCAATCGTATTTGTTACATAGCTTAGACCGTTAGTTAATTTAAAAAAGGAAAAGCAGGTTTATGCGTAGGGAAATTTAATTGGAAGTACTGAGTTCCCAAAATGTCAAAAAGAGATCTGCCTACTGCAGTAAAAATGAATATACAAAATAAATCAAGGGCATATATTTCTTGTGTAGAACTGGCTTTAACGACTGGCAATTTAACACGGCAGTAAAAAAAACGACCAGCTGCATTCCAATCCACACTCAGTGTGAATTACCAGTCCTGAGTGAGAGTAATTATGTTTGGATATTTGTATTGTCGTAAACTGCTTCAAATATCGCTTATCATTAATCGTGTAACCGGTTTTGTCAGATTTCAGTTGCTACATTTCCTCGACATAATCAAGCTCTTCATTTGACTGTAATGTATTTCCTCATAATGACATTATAGGCTGGTAATTTTAACTAGAACCAGCACATATTCTACAATGCTTCATATTACTCACTATTTAATTTATATAGTGTCTGATTTGAGCTATAAACTCTTTAAAACAGAAGTAAATATAACAAAGAAACATATACAACAGCAACATCAGCAACAACAAAACACCAACAACAACAACAATAATAATAATAATAATAATAATAATAATAATAATAATAATAATAATATTAGTAATAATAGTAGTAGTAGTAGTAGTATTGATAACAATACTAATAATAGTTTCTATAAAATAATAAATAATATTAATCGAAGTTGTAGTATTAATAATAGTGGTAACAATAATACCAGTAATAGAAATAGTAACATAAATTGTAATGATACAAAAAATTATAATAATATTAATAATTATTATTATAATAATATTAATAGCAATACTATAATAATGCCCTTTAAATAAAAAAAACAGCAGAAAAAGTAATATTAGTAGTAGTAACAACAGTAATAATACTAATATTAACTACAGTCATATCAATATTAATAATAAAATAATGATAAAATAATAATAAATAAAAAATAAAATAACAATAATAGTATTAATAGTAGTAGAATTAATATTATTATTAATTAAAATGCCCAACATACTTAACATTTATTGTTATACGCGTATAATTGCATAATATAGGAAATTCCATTCATGTACCGTATCGTGGTCTCATACGAGCTAAGAAGTTCTGTTATGCAACTTGAAATTGGTGGCAGTGCGTGTTTTTTGTACTGTTGAGTTTTACTGTAGTTATGCGAATAAATGAATTAGGGTGTAATCGGTAATTTTAGTCATTACATGTAATAAAAGGTGTTTTGTTATGTAGACTAAATTATGTTCTAGATAATATAGCAATTTATTGATTAATACTGTTTGTGTTATACTTTCTATATGTGCATATCTATTAATAATAGAACGGAATATGCCTATAAAAACATTATTTTAGACAGCTTTCTGGGCATGAAAAAAACACATATTGCATTTTTAGTTTTACTATTTGAATAAGGAAACGTAGCTGCCATCAGGGTCATGTACTAAAGCAATTCTAACATTACCTAAACATATTTAGGGCAACGAAGACAATTCCTAGCAGGTATTAAAACGCGATTTATTTCATGTCCGAAAACTAGTCATGATAAGTTGTTACCGAGGCTGAAAATAAATGGCGTGGACGAAATATTTGTGCAGGGCATAACCTGAAAAAACCCTTCTACCCATCATTGGGTTAATTTAGTTAACGAAAGCAGATAGTTTGTATTAATAAGCACATGCAGGTCAACAGTAAAAACCAACTTTGCACATTACCATGGGTGACGAACGAACATAATATTTTTATGGCGCATTAAGGCTAATTTAATCTGAAATAGCATAAACCTTATTGATTAAATATAAAGTGATAAGTACAAGTACACAAATACGTGTAAAGAAACGTTAAAATCGCGCACTTAACCTTAAAATAAAATAATCATTATTGAATAAGCCAAAACATATCATTCCTGAAAGCCGGCTAAACGCACTTAAACTGCAAATTAATAATTTTTTCCGTGAAAAATAAGATTAAGAAGCATTTTCAAATTGGAATCTGCACAACATAGTTAAGGCTAATACAGCCATTGTTGTTCGTTATCAACTATTATAAACGAAAGAATTTTCATTAATATCCTCATATTTTTGGTTGCGGAGATCTAACTTTCATACAATTATTTATGAAGGATTGCGCACCTAATTTGGATTAAATACGGAATTAAAAAAAGAATAATCTCATGTAGGCATGTGTTTCGTGCTATCCAGTGACTCATATGTAGGAGCGGATATTTTATCCCAATAACTTTGTGTATTAAACCAGAAATACAGTCACCTTAGTATAAAATCTTCAGTAACGTGATTTGAAAGCAAGTTAACTAGATATAGGAAATATGAAATTTGTTAAAGGTGCCAACACAATGGTTCTCAAAATAGGCTTAATTTCGCCGAAATTTGGAATAACACCTGTTAGTCAGGCGGAAACCGTTCAAAAATTTTATTAGTTAAAAATTTCTGGTTGTGATGAGATAATACGTATATATTCAAATATATATTTTAGATACTGAATACACAATAAAAAATCATTTCATGTAGATCGAAAGCAACATGTGTTTAAAATATTGTTATTTCCAATTTTGATGATATTATGAGTACCTCGAAAATCATTATATCTGTTCGCTTTACAGAATTGATACATATTATATGCAGAGATTTAGCTTTGAAATCGCAGTGCTAAAGACTTCATAGCAAGTGCATTATACTACACGTTTAAAGCAAAACTTGGCCAAAATATTCAGAAGCAGACGTGCCCAGGTTTGAGCCTTGTCCGCGGCAAATTCTTGACAGTACGTGATGAGTTCCCAATAAGAATAAAACCGGTCTACTGGATGAATTGCTTTTTTACACTATACAATGCTTTGTTTATGCTGACAAATATATGCACATAAACGGACTGGTGTTTTCATAAAGATGGCGAACACGATTTAAATAAATAATAAGTAAATATATAGGTTTTTTAGATGTACTGATTGCTCATAATGATGATTATCCAGTAAGCACGAAACGCATATGTAAAATATGTTTTACCTTCCATTAATGCTACTTTTGGTAAATATATATTGTCCAATTTTAACCAACTTGTGATAAGGTATGCAGTACCTAAAGCATACTTTTAATATTTTTGATTCTATCGGAATAATTATCCCCGTTAGTCAGAGGGAAGATTTCGATTCCATATTTCTTCAAATTAATATGCTGAACAACAGTTCGGCTACAAGCTCATTTAATATTGCGAAGTTCTGCTGAAATTCCTCTTTAATATCCTCCGTTGAGTATTCAGAACGCATGTTATACAGATGTAGGAGTCTATTGCGGAAACTTACACTAATAATCACTCAAAATCCTCCGATCAAATACCCTTCTTTAAATTAAGTTTGCGAGGTCGAGATAAGTCTAATCAATTGCACAGAATATTAAAATTACATTCAGTCCAGTCTTATAATTTAAATTATGATTGGCTAATACAAAGTTGCCCAGTTTCTTGAAGACTTAATTCCTATTGGCTCATTTCAAATTGCCATGTAACATGTATATCAAGATAGTTCTTTAAGCTTAAAATCGATACCTTAATTAGTCTATTATTTTATTTATTAATAACTTATTTAATAAACAAATAAAATATAAAAAAACAATATTATATCGTCAACTAAAAGTGACAGGCAGTTTGGTTAATCTGATCTGTTATAGTCCTACATGTTTTATTTAATTAATTAATAAAATATTTGATTACTAAATTGATAAAAACAATCTATTTATTCCTCCACTGAGGGGAAAATAAAGTTTGTGCTTTTTATGAATAACCGAATATTAAATAACCGATGAATTATTATTATTTATCCATAAGCCATTCTTACTTTTAAAAATGTTTTATGTCAGTGTATATTGCATTCGAATTCTATTTGCCTACCTTACGCTCCTCCGTATGTCATTTATTTTAGTGGACAGTGATAGAGGTACAGTTACCTGTAGTTCGGTGGTGTATTTCGCAAAGGTTGGTTTTCATTCTGTGTTCATATAAATTAAAGCACCAATTTACTTCTTTGATATAAAAATCTCTAAAACATAAAACAGACTCAACAACTTATTCTAAAATATTCACAGCTTATACCGCCCAACTAACGAAACTACGTGTAGAAAATGATTCTCATAGACAAAAGTACAAAACTAATATATTTATACGGTTAATTTAATCAAGATTGCGATCCTAATAAAAACATCTGAACCATTATGGACATTTATTTTTCGTTATAAACAAAGCATATTATATTCTGGAAATGTCAATTCATTCCGTAGACAGTTTTCGTCCTTATTAGGAACTCATCGCGTATTATTCCAGAATTTGCCGCTGTCAGGACTCGAAACTAGGCACATCTGCTTCGGAATTTGTTGTTCTAACCACTGAGCCTCCATGACACATAGTTGGAACTTTAGGTCTAAAGGGATGCCATATAGGCTTCACTTAAATTAAAAGGCTAAGGAAAAACTTTAGTTAGAATATTACTGAAAATTCTGTGCAATGTGCGCAGAGTAGCTCAGTGGTTACTGCAACAGATTCCAAAGCAGACGTGTCCAGGTTTGAGCCCAGTCCGCGGCAAATTCTGGACAGTACAAGATGAGCTCTAAATTAGGATGAAACCGGTCTGTTGGATGAATTGCCTTTTATACACTATACAATGTTTGGTTTATACCGCCAAATGTACGTATATAAGGTCCCATGTGTTTATATCGAGATCGAAATCTTGATTAAAGTAATTGTTATCGCCATCCGCACATGCAATGTTCATTTAAATGAACATTCTGTTTTTCTACTGATTCTAGATGCTAATTTTAGCCTTGCATAACATTTAAATGATGTACCTAAAAGTTGGCCTGTGAGCATATTATAAAGTCTTTAGTATATGGTAGTTAATACCACCTATAATCTCTCAAGGGATTATCAAAACAAAGTATAGTAAGAGTTAAATTTAACTGACAATATTCTGGTTATTTCCAAGATACAAAGTTTGATAAAATTATTGCATATATTAAAAAAATTCCCATTGCTTCCAAGGGACAAGCTTTACTAGACGCAAGTTTTATTTTAGTATCAATTTGTAATATCTATTCACAGCTCATTAGCCGTACATATGACCGTCAGTGTAACAAACACGAAAAATATTTATAAAGGAAAAGCGATTTAATAAATAGCAGTAAATTGAAACGAACAAAATAGGAAGCTCTAATACATGTAAATGTCTTGTCATTTGAAATTGTGATATTTATTCTCAAATTAATAAAAAATTCAAAAAATACTCCGATAATTATTTATTTCCTCTTCCCTCTGCGTTAAAGCGTCACGTTGTGAAGTTACCAAGAATAAAATACGATATTTGGTCTTGTTATTATGTAACTAAACTAATAAAAGGAACAAAGCTGAATGCATACTGATTGTAAGTCTCGTCAACCACATTGTACATATATAAAATTCGTCAGTTAAAAAGACAGGGTTTATTTCCTTTAAAGTATATGGAGATTAATATAAATAAATCAACATTGGTCAGTTGGACAGTGATAACAGATATCTGGGTTGCGATATAACGTAAACACGTCTTATTATATACATAAATTTGTCAGAATAAACTAAGCATTGCCTAATGTAGAAAAACAAAAAATTCCGTAAAATACTGTTTGTTGCGAAGACCTAATATATATGCAAGTATGTATTAGGTTTTGCGAACCTAGTAACAAATTAGTTCAGTTGCGACCAGAAGGATAAACCAAAGGCAGCATGAACGGAAAGTATAATCTCATGCACATTCGTTTCGTGCTTACTGGCGACTCATCAGTACGAGCCGGTATTACGCCCTTTAAACACTATATATTTGGTAGAAGAATGTGGAATAATAGGACGGTACAATCTCCTAGACGAATGTGTAAGCCTGTAATAGTGAAGCTAACATAATCTAAAGTCAACGACAATGCGACTTCAATGCTAACTCACACTATATAATATATATACCGAGTCTGTAAGGATACTAACACTATGGCCATTGTGTTAGTAACTGATACCTTTTTTGAAATCGATGAGTACCGGATACTAACACTATGGTTTCCGAGTCGGTACATGATACCAACCTGATGGATATAAATTTATGCTAAAGTTCACCCAAATTGAGAATTACAACAATTTCCGAACACCTGTTACTCCAGTTAAACCATACACTCTGGCCTTCATTGATATCAGTTATCACATTTCGCGGTAAGCATGACATCCTTCAATTCAATATATTACAGTTAAAGACTGTTTGTTGCGAAGAGCTAATATATATGAAAGTATGTATTATGTTTTGCGAACCTAGTAACAAATTAGTTCAGTTGTGACCAGAAGGATAAACAAAAGGCAGCATGAACGAAAGTATAGGTATATATATATATATATATATATATATATATATATATATATATATATATATATATTATTGATCGTTTCTATTTTCACTATTTTTTTAAAATGTAAGAACAAAATAACGTACTCCATGGAATAACATTTATTAATAAATCTTATTTCTACCAGTATCTACAGCCATTGTTCTGGATTCGTTAGTATATTCGTTCAACCAATCTCACTGTACATTTGTTGTAACCAATCTCCTCTTCGTTATTCTAGCCTTTGTTTTGTGCAATTTAGACCACTACTTTTGTGCAAGTTAGACCACTCTTTTTGCGTAATGTCATTTGGTGTGTCATCGCTTTCATTGTAATTGCGTCCGTAAATGTTGTGTGTATTGTATTTTGCGAAACGTTGGTTATTTTTGAAGGTCTGTCAGTTATGCCTTTGGTCCAGTCAAATTTAATTTCTTTTTGAATTATTTTCTGCACGTTTGAGCAGGGCTGCAGCTTATAATTGCAATAGCTTCAAAAGCCAGAAGCATTTTCTCTGTTTTTGCCTTGTAGAGAACTGAAAAATTGTTAATACTAACAGCATGACATGTGAGTAGTACATGCTCGCAAATTGCTGATTTTTGTGCAGGAGCTGCACCCCTCTTTAATAGTTTTTGAGGGAGATGCTGATTTATTCTTGTTTCGAGCTTCTTTTTTGATCTACCGATGTGCTGAGCGGTCTAAATTGCGCAAAAGGAGTGGTCTAAATTGCGCAAAACAAAGGCTAACATAACGAAGAGGAGATTGGTTACGACAAATGTACAGTGGGATTGGATGAACGAATATACTAACGAATCCAGAACAATGGCTGTAGATACTGGTAGAAATAAGATTTATTAATAAAAGTTATTCCATGGAGTACGGTGTTTTGTTCTATATATATATATATAAGGTTATTTATATATAGCCTTTACATCAAACTCGAAACATGATATTAATAAATGGTATCCCTACTCGCGAAATCAAAAATAGTTCAGATGAATAAAATCGACTGCAGGAAAAATTGAGCATTGTATGTAATTCGGCGCAATTTTTAGGTAAAATAGCAATATACATTATTGAAAAAAACGTATTTTGTACAAAAGAACTTTACCTGTCTGACGAGATTACTTTTCTGAGACAGCATGTTGTCTAGCCCCCTAATTAAATGCTCCGGGTGTTCACTCAATTTTTGAGCAGCCAAAAGATTCGCGATTTGTCGCAAGTAATCTAAATCACCGTTAAGATGTTGCAATTCAGAATGTAGCACCTATTAATTTGAATAAAAAAGAAATGTGATCATATATTTATAATTTTTGAAATTATTCGATAAAAAATTAAAAGAAAATTATTTTAAAAAATTTAACATTTTAATGTGCCTTACAAAATCCCTCGATATTTCCCAGATTAAGTTTTGTTATGAATAAGGAAAAGTAAAAAGATTTCATTAATGAAAAGAAGATCACTTGCTTTTCCTTCCAGAATCACGGCCTCAATGTCAGTTGGTCGAATAGAGCTAACCTGCAATTGTGGAACTTGATCAAAGGCCTGATTTATACGATCGCGAACAGAATTTAACCTCGGCTCAAAATCGGCTGGCTGTGAATATCTCGAAAGAAGGCGTTTCACCATCGAATTCTTCGACTTATTAAAAACGAATAGAAAGAAGAGCCTTGAATCGTAAAACTCCACGCAAATCAAAACAAATATGAGAATAATATAAATGGCGTAAATGATTAAAGGTATTTTTGCGACGCCTCAGTTTAAATTAAAAATTATCGCCTTATCTCGACGTTTTGAAAAATTTTATCGATTAAAAATTAGTTTGTGGATTTCACTACTCTAGACATATCAATAAATAAAAAGTAAAGGTAGCTGCCAATGACATTTGATAGTGCAAAGGTAACTTTAAAATTTTGAGTTCTTATGAAAGTTTTTTATACGTACAAAATGAAGTTTCTGGTAAGGGTTGCATGCACCATAACAAATTCGTTCTGAAAAAAGTTATAGGCAGTTCATAAAAAATAATAACAATAGAGTCGGGATAGTGTTCGGAAATGACACGTTAAATAATTTTGCAATTCTTCAAATATTGAATCTCCGCAATTTACGTTCGCGGGTTGTCGCTTTGCACTATCAGTTTCGCAAAGATCCGATTGATCCCCCATTTCCAAATACGTATGGATTTTGTTTTCTTTTTGGCTGGGTGTAGACTCGTTCCTTTCCTCCGAAGACTTCAACATCGTTCATATTAACTACTGGAGACGAGGTAAGATCTAGTCTTCGTTGACTGGTGACATTTCGATATGGCATTTCCGATATCATAAACAGTATAGTGCGAACGCAAATGGCGAGGCTTAAACGTTTGAAGCTCGCACTGTTCAAACGTAAAAAAGATATTTTTTCAATTCTTCAAGGAGATTTTAACAACTTGGAATTGCGAAACACATCATACCTTACACATTGATTAAACTTTCCATACAGTTTCATTTAAAAAGACTAAACAAAAGAAACTTGACAGTTCTACAAGAAGTCCATTTTGAATTTATTAATAAAAAGTAAAACTAATAACTTAAGCATTATAAAACATAAATACTAGCACAACAATAATCTTAATTTTCTAAAGAGTAGTATGTACATGTTATAAAAAACATTTATGTGGAATTTTATATGATTGATGAAAAATAATATAATATTTTGAATAACTTTTATTCCGTTTACTTAAGCCCGTAGGTAAAAAATGTGAAAAATTCATTTCATATTCAAGTATAACTTTATAATAGAAGTATTTAAAAAAAAACAATTTAAAAAGTCGTTTTCTCTTCACCTGATCCACAATCAATTCAGCACATGTGATTGACAATAGTGATGTTATGTTATGCGATGTGTTAGATACATTTGTGTTAATTTTTATCCCGAATTCTCAAACTTGACTTAAAGAATCAATATAAGTATCGGGCACCTTATAGGTCGAATGTAGAGGAGCCAAATAGATTAAGTAGAATTAAATATTCACATTGTACATCAACAATCAAGTAACGTAAACACAAATGGCATGACACACAAAATGCATTCAAACCAATAATTTATATTCAATTTATATCAAACTTTGTTTTTATCTAAACGATCAGTGATAGGACAACAGTTCTCCAAATCAATTTTTCGAGCTAGATACGAACACCAATCCCATTGTACATAACTAATCGTGGGACAACATAGCCAAACCACTGTCAATAGCAAGTGTTTCGACCTTCCATGATCATCATCATAGTACGACGGCAAACTGACTTTCGAGGATCAAATAGCGTTGAATATATATGAAAAGCAAAATTAGATATGTGGCTCTCACATCTAATATTCCCGTATAAATTGTACATGGCTGGAAATGTCGGCTGTACAATTTTTACGAAATCTCAAACATTAACTTTTTTTAGCTTTAGCCAAATATGAATACGTTATTCAATTAAGCAATAAGCTATAGCACGTGTAGTGAAAACATTTCTTGAATCAAATTTGCGAACTTATATATATATATATGTCTAGCAAAAGCTGCGAAAGGTTAATGTTCATCACCGCATAGAAATTCTGTACGCGATATTGCCTGTCAAGTAAAATGACTGTGAGACTAATAGAGGTGAGAGCTACATATCTAATTGTGATTTATTCTAAATTAAAAAGTGAGATAAACTAAAAAAATATTAACCTTTTGTAGTTAATAAAAGAAAAGATTTAAAGAAGCAAACATATCACAAATTCGTTTGAATATATTGGCAGGAAGCCAATAAATTAGTTGAGTTCACAAACAGTTAAATGAAAATCGTTTATTTAATAAGAAAACTGTAAATGAACTGAAATGTTTATAACTTATTGTGGTTTAGGTTTTGTACATATCAAAATCTATTCAGCAAAAACAGATACGATAAATAAAGAGATAGAGAAATTGATCAAGGTTAAGGGAATTTATGTGGCATTCAAATAGTTTACCAAGTAATATAATTTATATAGGATGCTATTGGTGGAGACACCGTATAAAATCTAAAGTTGATCAAATGCAAATAATAAACAATAAGGTTTACGGCAATCATATTAGCAGCCATGTCTTTGTGTTAGAATCTTTAATTTTTTCTGTCTATTAATTTTTCTGGATCATATTTGGATTAAATTATTTCTTTTAATTCTTGACTCTAGTTTTACTCAACCTTATTCTGTGCGATTGCAATTAGAATTATTCATATATTTAAATATTCTTTAATTAAAATTCTAAGCAATATAGATCTGGTTCTAATTTTATTACTTATAAATTCACATTTTGGGTTTTATGTAATTTTCCTTAATTTTAATTCCCACAATCTATTTCCAATGAGGATTGGAATTCTAAAATCTTTGACAAAAATGAGCTTCAATATATGCATTTTTAGATATATAACAGAGTTATCATAATTTAAAAGAAACACCTCCAACGAATAATTATTATAAAAAAGAAATGGAGGCGATGGTGCAGGGATTTTAAGAAATATTTGATTTGGGAACTTATGTTTTAAAATATCATAAAACACAAATTAATTAGATATCAATTATTATTCTAAATTCAATGTTGGAAATGAAATGAAAGTGTTTAGCCATAAAAAATAACATCACAATTGTTCTAATTCAAATATGTTCTTTCGGTGCAAATTTAAAAAAGGCCAGGTTAACTTAAATATGCTCATCGGATTGATTCAATTGTCCCTTTTCTCGAGTGTGAACAGCTAGTTAAATAGTCAACCTACCCCATCTTTGTTTTTATTTTCACAAAATTACGAAAGTGAGACCAGAAAAAGCCGTTCAAATATGTACAAATAAACATCTAAAATCTGGATCGCCATTCATTGCAACACTTCATACAATCAACCGAAGTCGTCCTAAACGGATGGCTCTTTGCTAAGGCGAAGTTTTGAAAAGATTGCAATGTTAGATCAATTAAATAAGAGCTACATTGAAGATAATGAATGCTCTGCCAACTTAGAAATACCTAGGTACAAAACTTATTATAATAATAGCCAAGAGTAGGAAACGGTGCACAGAAATTACATTAAAAGGAACATTTATATAATTTAACGAATATTGGTTGCACGTGCGGTGATAGCATTTACAGTAATCTAGGTTGCGAACTTGATATAAACACCTGAACCATTAAGTACATACATTTGTCAGTATAAACTAAGAATTTTAATATATTGATAAGCCAACTCATCAATTAGACTGGTTTCGTCCTTATTGGGAGCTCATCACGTACTGGCCCGAATTTGCCGCGGACAGGGCTCGAATCTGGGCACGTCTGCTTCGGAATCTGTTGCTCTGACCACTTTGTCACTGTGCCACACACTACACAAAATTTTTCATAATATACTAACCAATCTAACTCGGTTATTTTTGTTTTTAATGTGGAGCTCATATGTTAGTTGGAACTTTTGGTCTAAATGGAAACGATATGAGCTCCACCTTAAAGGTAAAAAAACTAACTGAGTTACATTAGTTAGTATATGACTGAAAATTGTGTGCAGTGTGGCAGCATGTTTAGAATGGTAGATAAGTGGCATACATTTTCAATTGTGTTTTACGAAATTTAAAAGAAATTAATAGATACAATAGTGCAAATGGAAATTAAGGAAAACGCAGTTGAGGAATATAACCAAGAAAATTAAAAGTTATTGTAGAAGCCAATCTTGCTCCATTATTCTTAATATTTCCATATATAACAACGACGTCCATACTCCGAGCCAGTAGCACAATTTTGTTTATTGCTCAGGCTGATTACAACCAGACCGACCAAAAGCAATTGGCCACGTAGGCCAGGTAAAACATCGGCCAGAATAACGTTGGGGCACCTAACTAAGTGGCGGGCACGAAAGATATCATTGCTTTTTTGGACAGGATTCAGAATTAAAGGCGTTCAGTCTTAAATAAAACCAGCAACAGGTATTAAAATAATTTATTTGATGTATGTATAATTAGGCTGACGATAAAGAACGAAACAACAGCGCATTAAAAAAAGAAGAAGAAATGGTTGTTAATCTGGCATCAATATACCTTGGTGCAAATAAATTTCATTTGATTAAATGTGGAGTTAACACGGCATTTCCAGCAGTACAATCCCCAAAAATAATATTATTTGATAGGGCATTAGAATGCCAAAATCAATTCCAGATAAGTAAAAGTTTAATTTTGAGGTGAATTTGGCGTCATTATTAGTAATAAATAGAGACGTAACATGTAAAACAAATTAGGATATTAGAGAACTAAGGCGTAATTTAAATTACCTGTGATATCTTCAGATATTTTTTTACAGTAAAAATAAAGCATGTTATTTAATTTACAATTTTGCTGAAATAAATTAGGATATTAGAGAACTAAGGCATAATTGAAATTTCCTGTTATATCTCCAGATATTTTTTCACAGTGAAAATATAGCATGTCATTTAAATTACAATTTTGCTAAAACAAATTAGGAGGATAGATGACTAAAGCATAATTTAAATTAATTCACAATAAAAATAAAGCATTTCATTTACAATTTTGCTAATTGCAGTTACGTGCATTATAAAGATTAAATAATAATTGTGACAACCTTGATAAGAAGGAAAAAACGATGAAATGTTATGATTTTGTAACTGTTATGAATTTAAACTTATCTGTATTTTAATCACGCTAAAAATCCTAATAGAGTTCTTCGTTAAATTCCATTGCTCCAAATAAAAATTTAAAAATTGTATAATTCTATGTATAAGGAAAGAGCGAAATTTAAAAAAAATCAAGTTGTAATAGTAGACGTATGTTTTTAAGGAAATTTATTTTTATTCAAATTGGTATAGATGGTTTCAAAATGTGTAATGAACAAATGCGAAGCATCAAAATATAGTACATTGGCACGAGTTTGGTTAATGCTAAAACTGATATTAAAACTCTAAGCTTAACAGGTTTCACTGTCATTGCTCCAAATCAACAATACAAACCTCAATTATATTTTAAGTAAATATGTTTTACTTCATAATTCCAAAATAGGAATACAACAAATTCCATGAGTAGATGAATGAGAAAATTTGTTTTACTTGATGAAACAGAATATTTCAATTGCGTTTAACTGCAGAAACTTATATTAAACTTTGAGTTTGCACGGTTTTCCAATGAAATCAATAAATATTTGTTGTGAACGCATGATAAATATTTCACACGTGTGACCGGTTTGCGATTTTATATGGTTCAATGTGTCTATATGCCTTTTTTAGTTATTTGTATTTCTTTTTATGACATCTGGTTCTACGCTTTTTGTAAACTAGTCAAATTATAATTTAGCATAATTAAGAATATCAAAAAAATTAAAGCTACAGAAAACTTTCTATTTTGCAATTATATAACATAAAGCCCAATCACATGTAAAAATACAAAGTTACAAGACATTAAATCCATCTTTGATTGCCGAGTGGTGGCAAAAAATCTTTAAATAAGAATTTTGAGCATGAAGCAAACACCGATCCCGTTGTATTTAACCAGTTGTACAACATAGCAAAACTACCGCCAGTCGCACGCACTGACGCGTTTCGAACTCCCTTGATCATCATCATATTACGACGACATGTGTATGCATTGCGGTTATATTGTTTTCTTTCAAGCGAGTTTAGTCTACTATGTGGAGTTCTCCAGAGTTCAAAGCAGTTAAGTTTTTTTTTCTTGGTCACGTTCCATTTGAACCAGGCCTTTTAGAAAAGACCGAGTAGCAACTTGCTACGAAATATATTAATAATCAATAGATAGGTAAAATAATGATCGCATAAAGTTCATCCTTCAAGTAAAGCAAATTTATGTACGAATAATTTATTTTTTATTTTTTCCTGACGCACGACTGCTGTTTCCAGCACCTTCATTTGCCCTTTGCTGTTTCAATTTTTCAATACTTCAGGGTAATTCTCTGGCATTCATCTCAACTTTCTGGGAGTCATTACGAGTACTTGTCTTCAAGGATAACCACTGCTAGAAGTGATAAATTTTACTAAAATAAGCATGCAAATGCTACCAATCATCAAATTAACAACGCAAATCGGAATGCTGAATAATGCACAGATGCTAACCACTTTAGATTACCGCAAACAGCAATGTGTCAATCATTTTACTTTATATACTCCTAGAGAAAATCTAAAATGACCTTAATTTAAGCACTTGTGTGCTAAACTTAAATGTCTATTATCAGAACTGGGACTGTCAGAGCAGACTGCAATCAATTAGAGGAAAAAGGGAAACCGGCACGTATCGAATACATGTCACATCAGTAGACATCACTTATGCGAGGAAGGAGAAATGCGCTAAGCAGAGTTATATTTCGAAGTTTAAATCAAATGGAAAGCCTAAAAGGCAGACAAATCATGGAAGTTTATCCACATTGACGATATTCGTGAGTGTTTAAGCAGGATGCATTTGGTGAAAACAGTATTCTAATTTAAGCAATCGCTAATAACATGTACATGTGTTATACTTCCTCATATTTAATCTCATGCTTGGTTATGCATTATAAATAATTATTTTAAGCTAGACTTGACGGTCAACACAATCCACCAGTCAATTAGCTGCAACTAATTTGATGGGAAATACCACCCACCGTGATCATGAGTTTTTCTCATAGCGTCTTCAAACACCACAAGAACAGCAAACAATCGGTAGGAAAGGCTTTCTCATAAAAATGTAATTTGTTGCATCTAATATTATTACACTGCTTGCGTAGATCGATATTGAAACAAACTAATAACTGCCGTAGCTGGCTATGCAACTCGGGCAAAATGAGATGTGCCTACGTTGTTGCATATGCTTATTTTCGAAAGATGCCGGATAAAACTTGCCTTAACGTGCAGCCCACCATATTTGAAGACGGTATTACTTTTTTTGTCAGACATTTAACAGATTCTAACTCGGATTTATGGGAGGGGGGCGAGAGATAGAAAGAAAGGTTGGAGAAATCTAAAAGGTCAGCTATATTTAATCGCAGGTTAATCTAAATTGCATCTACATGAGAAATTCATACGATTATTCACGCATTAAAATCAGATGTCAATAACGAAGACGTACAAATGTTGAATGCTCCTTCAGGCAATAAGGCGAAATCACAATTCTAATGTCAAATTTTAATTAAATTTTAAACATAAAAGGTCAAACTAAGCACTGCTGTCACAAAAACGACAGAATCAAGAAAAAGGTGAATTTTAATAAGAACAAGCTCAGGATTGCTTATTAGATATGCATTTAGAATTTCAACATCAGTCTGATTTTAATTACATTAAACGAATATGTCTTAATAAACTCCTTTACCCATGCAAGAGGGAAATATAAATTTAGTATAGTAAATAAATAATTAATTTGTCGTTCGCTTTCAAAAACTTTCCAAAGGCTCATATTTTCTACAACAAAATTACCTCAAAGGAACAGAATAAACGAGTTAACCAACTAGAGAGAGGAAAGGAGTAAACTCTACCACTCGTTCATTATAAAGAATTTGGGCACAATAATACGCAGGGACTGCGCTTAAATCGCTAAATATTAATATATGTGCAATTAAACATACTTCTAAGTGTGGATGAAGCCAATAAAAATACTATTCTTAACAAGCGTTTTGATCGAAACTTCACGTTCAAGTTTGGCCAATGATTTTGGTAAATATATCTTCTAAACTACAAGTAAATTTATGTTTACACAATAATTGATTGCGCGGATGGTGGTAAAAATTATTTAAATCAAGTTTGCGAGCTTGAAGTAAACACCATCCCATTACGAACTAATGTCGGTTAACATAACTGGCGGTAGTTTTGTTATGTTGTCTGACGACTGGTTAAATACAATGGGATTTGCGCCATTTCAAGCTCGCAAACTTGATTTAAATAAATAAATTTATGTTTGACATACACACTTTAAAATTGATTCTAAATAATGCGCTAACTACACAAAACAATTTTCCAAAATGTTTTAATACATTTATTTAAATTTCAGTGATGATTTGATATATTTTCTTCATTTACGCAGTGTCTAACGTTAAAAACGAGTTTAGCAAATAGTTTTGCAATAAAGTAATTAGAGCGATAAGAAAATGTTTAGCAATATTTTCAACGTACACACCTGAAAATGGTGCGTTTCGGTCAATATTGTTCAAACTTTTGAAGACTTTCGCGGTGAATTATCACCTTACAGAGGTATGTTCTGATTCTTTCTATATTTGAATATTGGCCAATGGAAATGTATTGGTGCGAAACTTAGTATTGCATAGCTGATTGATTAGTGTTTTGACCAGTACACAATGGTTCTCATTTATAAATTAAAGTAAACACCAATCCAATTGTATTTAAACAGTGGTCGAACAACATAGAGAAACTACCGTTAGTCACACATACTGATGCGTTTCGACCTTTCACGATCATCATCTGTACATGACGGCAAACTTACTGGCGAGGATCAAACCGCAATGCATGCATATGAAAAGCAAAATTAGATATGGGGCTCTTACCTCTTGTTTTCTTGTATAATTTGTACTTGACTGGAAATGCCGGCTGCACAATTTCTATGCAATCATGAACGTTAACCTTTTGCAACTTTCGCCACACATATAGGTAATACAATTAAACAATCTATAGATTGTACGGGTGGTGGTCACGATTCATTAAATCAAGTTTGCGAGCTTGAAGTAAACACCAATCCCATTGTACTTAACCAGTCGAAGAATGGTTCCCAGCTCCCTTATTTGGCGGATATCATTCTAAACTATATTCCTGTTACCTTCATCCGTTCACGGCTCACCATAAAAACAAAGACAAAAAAGAATTCATTCAATTCGTTCCATTTATACTTGTGACTGGTTAATTTCATAATCGCTTATGTAAGTGCGGATGCGTATAACCTCTAGGTATGCAGTTTAAAAATAATTGAATACATGTGTACATTCATCTAATTTTAACTACAGGGAATGAATGTTAATTAAGAATTTTCAAGCGTCAGACTAACTGACTTTGATTGTTATCGCGAGGCATGACCTAACCAAGGGAGATCTCAGTGGTTAGGTTAGGGCAAAGTATTGAAAATACATGTGCAAAAACGAACCAGATTAAGTAATTAAGAAGTAAGAAAACTATAAGGCTTCGTTAAGGTATGAAGTCAGACAAGTAAATTAAGAAAATTACCGCATGAAAATATAAAAGCTGTAGGAAAGGGGAATTACTTTGTCTAGATTTACTAATCAATCTCGTCCTTGAATTTCGAAGGAACATCGCTATGGGTGTACAGTTATCCCAGTTAATTTGGAACTCATGGTTTCAATATCATGCATAAGGTTACATTCTTTGTACAAGGTTAAATATACATTTGCGTGTCTATAGGTTAGATTTTTCGTTCTCGCTTAAAAGATTACCGTCTTTGTTCCGATTGGCCCCCAAAACCGACAAGAATTTAACATAAAGCAACCGTGTTCAAACATGTCGTTGATACTGTCATTTCTGCGGTTACTTCAACATTCCATGAAGTAATGAGCATTTTTAATTGGCTTATGGACAAGGAAAACTCGGACGATCTCATTCTTCTAATGTACAAATAAGACTAACACCCGTATGGGCTATTAATCATGCACCAACAAAAGTAATCTAATACGGTCTGAGGTTTATATTTCAGCAGTCATTATCGCTTATATTATCGGAAGTTTATAATTTTTTTGATTGGTGTCCAAGATTTAATCTGACTGTGACCTTCCGTGACAACGGACTGATTAGTATTATCCTAAAATACAAGACCATTTAGCCCCGCCACATCTGTATTTAACAAATTATTTAAATGGCTATGAAATCAACAGTCCATTTACTAAAGATCCAAGTCAATGGTCTTCGAGTGGCAAAATGGAAATGTTGGAAATCAATGTAATTAAAATGGTTCGGTTTAAGTCGTCCAGAGGCAATCATCAGTAGACGGATTAACAAGTCGATCAGTTCTATTAGACTGCTCTTTAAAGTTGCAACGCATCAGTACGCGTAAGTGAGGCAAGTTCTGCCATATTGTACGAATGATTATATACAACAGGGTTGGTGTTTATCTGAAGCTCGCAAACATTGCTTAAGGAATACTTGGAATTTACCAAAATTTTTGCGCAAAATAAGTAGCATTTCAAGTATATACTGAGTTTCTGTTGCAATTTACCAGCTGAGATGAACAAATCAAGTAGATTAAGACAATACAATTTAACAATAATTGATTGCGCGGCTGGTGGTAACAATTCTTCAAATCAAGTTTGCGAGCTTGAAGTAAACACCAATCCCATTTTATTTAACCAGTCGTCGAACAACATAACAAAACTACCGCCAGCCGCAACGCACTGACGCGTTTCGACCTTCCATGACCATCATCAGAGTACGACGGCAAACTGACTATCGAGGATCAAACCGCATTGAATATATATGGAAATCAGATTTAGATATGCGGCTCTCACCTCAAGCAGTCTCGATGAAAACCTAGTTAATATAAAAGTTATTACATAGTAATAATGAAAAATTTATCGTAAACAATGACCAGGATAATGGTCACTTACAATTTAACTGAAACATGCGTCAGAAAAAATTTCATTCACAAAGCAATATATATTATATATTGGCAATTGATTCTAGAGCAAGTTAAACTGTACACTTACAGTCAATTCTTTCTCCATGTCTAACAGGCGTTGTGAAATCTCATTTTGACCTGCTTTCGTTCGGCTATCTGCGATTTCTGACAGGCTTTTAGAAAATAATTCAACCTTGTTGACACGTTCTCGCCAATCGGAGAACTCTTTCGCATCCGACTGTTCTGCAAACACACCTAAGCCGAGGCGGGATGACAGTTTGGCTTCAGTTTTACTCAGCCATTCTTTTAGCTCTTTGTGTCGGGATTCAATAACGGCGAGGTCATCTTGCCCAGCCTGCCGAAGACGACTTTTGTGTTTGGTCAGCTAGGAAAAAATGAATATGCAAATAAAAATTGCCGCTTTAGCCTAAATCGATCATTTTTAACTGTCAATTAAATTTCCTCGCCTATAAATATAAAATGAAAGACAGAAAAAACAAGATTTAATTGATTATTTGGAAAATAAATAGGTCATTACGTAGAATCAAAAACAAACAAGCACATGTATATACACACTAACACTCACACACAAAATATGAGCCAAATAGTAATTAGCTTATGCAAAAATTTAATTTATTCAAATTATAATTTCTGAGAGAGAATTTTGTATCTGACGACTTCATTTGAAATTTGTGATAGCCTGGCTTAATATGAGACCGTCAATTGAGCAAACTAGTGAAAGTGAAGAGGCCTAGCGAATTCAGAATTATTGCACAGGCTCTCCTGGAAGCCACTGTTTGGAGAGAGGATTTTGCGAAGAAAAGCTATATTTAGCAATTTGTAATAGCCTCGCTTGCAACGAGACAGTGAATTGAGAAAAACTAAATGAAGTGAAGGGGCCTGGTGACTACAGAATTATTGCACAGGCTCTCCTGAGCGCAAATGTGTGGAGAGGTTATTTTACGAAGCTCAACTATATATATATATATATATATATATATATATATATATATATATATATATATATATATATATATATATATATATATATATATATATATTATAAATAGAGTTTTCGCATTCAAAATAAATACCCATTCCATTATAATTTAAACGCTGCCTCTAAATTGGCAGAAAGAAGTATTATAATTTGTTAAGCGCTGTGGGTCTTGATATAAACAGCTGACCCATTAATTACTCAGATATGTCAGTATAAACTAAAGAATTGTATAGGTGCAGGAGGTGCAGAGTTCCATCCAGTGTGTGACCGGTTTCTGTCCTTATTTGGAACTCATCAAGTACTGGCTAGAAATTGCTGCGACAGGACTGGAACCTGGGAACGTCTGCTTTGGAATCTAGTGCTCTAACCACTGAGCCATTCTGCCGTACACTACACTACACACAATTTTCAGTTATGTACCAACAACTAATGTAACATGGTTAGTCTATTTTTCCTTTAGGTGGAGCTCATATGGCATCCATTTAGACCCAAGTTCCAACTAACCATCCCCAATCTGTCATTACTGAACAGACACCACACTGCAAGTGTACAGTTAATCGCACATACTAACGCATTTCGGCACTGTATGCGAGACAATAAAGAATGACCTACGCATTTCTTATTGACACATTATTTTGAACGTACATTTTCGTTTGATCCTCGTTTGTCAGTTTTCTGTCGTGCTCGCACGATGTACATGGAAGGTAGAAACGCGTCAATACGTGCAAATAACAGTCGGTTTTCCATGTTTTGCGACTAAGTTTAATAAAATAATATTGGTATTTATCTCATTTCTACAACCTTAATAAAAGAATACCTCGTTGTCGTTTATCAACATGCATGCGTGCGTCAGCGTGTATTTGTAGCTCAGCATTAGTGTCTTAAGGCATTTAATTTTATAATTTAAATAAGCAATCGAAATCAATCTCCTTAGGGTTTTACCCCATTGATGGACCAGATAATTCGTCCAACATGAGGTCCGACGAAAAAAGAAGCCGTTATGTGAGTGCTGTGTAAATAAGCTTCATTTATTACACGAAAGCTGGACGCTTTCAATCATTAAACTTTAAAAGAAATTTGGTTAATTTAATAATTTATAAAAATGAAGTGTTCATATTAATCATGATAATTTCAACTCGAATGTTCCGTTTAATTACGCAATCTTCTTTACAAAACGTATGCTTGGCAATATCGGCCATGCAGTTGAATATAAACACCAGTAATGCATTATAATTATCATACGACCAGCCTTGAGCATTAAAATTCGCGAGAACCAGCATCATATAAAAGATCGTCCCATTAAAGCATCAAATGAAGGGCAAACGAGGAAGTAACCTCAAACATATCAGTTCACCCAAGTTTCCAACAGCAAGCTAATAGATTTTCTCGGTAATTCATCGAGGTTAACCGGCCTGTCTTTCAATGCATAGAGGTCATATTAAAATGTTGTTGAAATGTCCAAAAGATGCTTATCTCCAATTTACTGGTCAACATTTTAGGCAAGTGGTTGAGTTGGCGATGAGCTGCCATTAGGAAAAGTAAACAACGATTGTTACCAGTCTTTTAAACATGAAAGTTGACATCATTAAGTTAGAATTAAGTGCAGATTATAGACAATATCTCAAATATGTCGATTAACTTTCATATCAATTTTATTTTATGCGAAGCAGTTCACAACAGAGATCGATAAGCCTCCTGTTTAATTTAATGTGCTTATATTTAATAATTGTCTTTCTAAAACTTTGAAATTTTAGAATTAAATTACTTTCTAAAGAAATCACGAAGCGCAAACACTTACATTCAGTTCATTTGCGAGCATAACTATACTCAGTCTATTGCACCATGTTTATTTGAATTTGCTATGCCTCGAAAAGTGTATACAATTTGTCAAAAGAGAATCTTCTCCGAAATGAGACTTTTAAAGGTCGTACACCAATTAGCACAAAGAAAGTACAATTTCACGAACGACAATGCGTGATACGTGATTTTGTGAACCAAATAAATCGCATAATTTCATATGAATTTGAGAGTCAAGAGACTATTGATAAAAGCATTTTTCTAATTGAACGGGAATCGTGGAAAATGTATTAGAGCAAACATGTGATAAATGAAACAAATAGCTGAAAAGTAGAAACCGTACGTCACTAAATGATCAGTTAATTATAACTTTTATTAAACAGAATTTCAGCTTCCGAAATACTTACTTTATTCATATAAAATGTACTAATCTTCAGAATGCCTTTGGCACAAATTTTGCTAGGTTTATCAGTAGAACACTAGATAAAGGAAAGCGTAACGAATTAATTTACGGTAAGCAAACGATCCAAAGCAAAAACTGTCGAAAGTATTATGTGTGAAGGATTAGCTGATTGATAATAGCGAAGTAACAGTCCGTTAAGACCAATAATAACTATCAAATGAAAGGAACATCCGCGAAACTAAAAGTATTAATTTAGACGCACAGAAAATTGGTCAGGCGGAAATCCATTGCTAAACAAGAGAGAGCTTAAAATTTCGAAATGCAATAAAATTTTCTTTTTCATAAGTGAACTAGCAAAAGATTTCATGTCGTCTATAAAAAATGATGATCCGTGCGTGGATATGATTGAATCAATATGCACGTTAGCTGAGGAATTCGAAAAAGAAATGGTTGTTGTATTGCAAGCCCTATGTATTCTAATATTTTAAAACTGTAAATGATGATCTAGTAATAAATCAGTCATTGTAAGATATTGATCAATAAGAAGCGAGTGATATGAAAAGATTGGTCACCTCAGATGATGGAAATATTGTCAAGAAACGCAAACGTCAAAAAAACAAAGAAATACAAAGAGGGTTAAATTAGATGAAGTTATGATCACGATATTATAGTAAATATGTTTTCTTATAATTAAGGGATGATTGAATTCCAAAAAACTAAAGAAGCGCTGAACAAGATAGGGTAAACATTAAAGTTGTCATATTGACTCGACTAAAATATTAATGTAAAATCGAGTTAGTTTCAAGTTCGTATGCAATAATATGCATAATCTACCATTTTGAAACAACACAATAACTTCATTCAGCTATAGCCAGTAATAATTTGATGTTATAAGTTGAAGAAATACTTTTAAGAATCAATATGATTAAATAGAATAGACTAAATTCATGCAAGCATGTTCGGGCGGTGATGCACGCAATTGATTGGTAGTTCCATTGTTTCACACTTTCTCCGTATTTACATTTATCTATCATGTTTTGCCTTTCAATTTGTACACAGAGAGATGTTCATTCGTAGATACTAGAGACGAATATCAGAAAGAAAAAGGTTCTTGTATCTGATAGAATTAACTTTTTTTTATTTTCGAACATGGAATGGGTACCATCAATTAAATATATACTGAAATGCTGCTGCTAAATCAACTTAATATTGTGCCTTACCTCTAAGTTACAAAACACTTAAAAAACAGTATCGAAAATTAATAAATGCAACATTTGTGCTTTGCAAACACCTGGAAATCCGTTTGAATCGGATTGTAATTTTGTTAATCAATATGTTCAGCTATTGCGGAAGATTTCCTCTCTTTATCGGCAGAGTTTAGCCTAAACTACTCCTAAATTCAATATATAACAGTTAAATTTGCTTCTTAAGTAATCGGCCATTGTAGTCAAAATAGCGCACCGAGAAGCCAAGAAACTTCTGAAAATTACCAATGGGGGACGGACCAATTTCAGGGAGCGTATCATTTGCGATATTGCAGTAAACATTTTAAAGGGGACGCACCATCCGAAATATTTACTCGAATAATAAGAAATCAGTGACATAACGGTTGCCTGACATAAACCTGTTGTTTTTTGTGCAACAAAACGCCTGTTCATCGTAGATATAAAGGATAAACTTAGTGAAATCGAACAATACAACATGGTTTATGCATAAAAATACAATATATGCATAGCGAACTATGTAGGCCGGACTGATCGACTACTAGAGTCGCGAAATCATGCATATTTTATAATGGATGCTACTGGTAAATCGGAGGATTTTTCCGCAATAGCAGAGCACATTTTCAATAGATTTCATAGCAAAAACCAAAAGAGTTACGTATAGCCGAAGCTGTTGTATGCGTATTCTGCATTACCTCTGATTTGATGTTATCTAGTTCTTGCTCGAATTTGTCCAGCTCTGTTGTAACATAATCCACCAAAACGTTAGAATTGACCAAAGACTTTTTAAGAAACCTCAGACGATGCAGATCTTCGTCTTTCTGTTCATCCGATATTTTATCCAGCATCTAAAACACATTTCAAATGAGGAGAAAATATTTATAAAATAGTGAATTGAATTTCGATGTCAGCTCCGGTCAATCATTTTTGAAACTAATTGTTATAAATACATACACTTACAGCTTATTATAAATTGTCCATTAGATAATTAAATAAAGCAACTTGATTGGTCCCACCAAAATATTTTTCATTTTATACCACATAGGTTTCCTATATTTGTTCAAAATAGTATATATTTAGAAGAAAAAACATTATAAAATCGAGAGTATTTTTATTGTTTGCAAATGGCCAACTTACGTCATGAATAATAAAAAACTACAAAAAAGTTATTAATTAATAATGCCGATCAACCTTACCGGCTGTTTCCTGCAGAATAGTGCTCATTATAGCAAGTTACACGGTTTGCTAAATTTTCGACGACCAAAAGTTTTAATAAAACGACCATTCTAGCCAGTACGTGATGAGTTCCCAATAAGGACGATACCGGTCTACTGGATGAATTGCCTTTACTACACTATGCAATTCTTAGATTATACTGACATATGTAAGCAATTAATGGGTCAGGTGCTTATATCAAGACCGCAACCTTGATTATAATAAAGGATTTAATAAGTTGAATTGTATGTAGGATAAATATATTTTTCCGGTGGATTGCTAAAATTTTACTTGAGTATTTGTGAGCATATCAATCTATTTACTACATATTTCATTGATCGGAGATATTAATGACTGCATTGACGTACAGTATTTCAAATTTTCGTATGTCAATTCGATTAGAAATTATAAATTAGGTCAGTGAGACCACCCGTTTAAAAAGGATTATTTTCATTATAAGCGAAATTATAGAACTATATAATATTACTCGTTTGCTAGATGTGCATTACGAATGTGTAAATGTGTATAAAGTGGAAATTTGCACAGTGAAATGTAATCCCATATATTCGTTCACATAAAAATGTGAATCTGTGCATGTCAAGATATCATATGGCAGATATTATGCTCTGCATTTCGAGGTAGGCTAACTCTTATTTAATTTAAAGTCAGGTGCTCAATTGCTCAGGAAATAGGTGGAAATTTTATGTTTATTAAAAAGAGAATTTATGCAGAAGGGACTAAAAGAATGCGACAATTGAAGTTCATGAATAGGTAGTTAGAAAAAATTAAATTATGAATTTAGTAGAAAAATAAAGGCTATAGAAAACACATAGTGGTAATAGAAAAGAGGTCTATCTAATAGGATGATTTTAATATATATATATATATATATATATAAGAACAAAACAACGTACTCCATGGAATAACATTATTAATAAATCTTATTTCTACCAGTATCTACAGCCATTATTCTTGGATTCGTTAGTATATTCGTCGATTCAATCCCACCGTACATGTGTTGTAACCAATCTCCCTTCGTTATTCTAGCCTTTGTTTTATGCAATTTAGACCACTACTTTGTGCAATTTAGACCACTTTTGCGTAACGTCATTTGCGTGTCATCGCTTTCATTGTAATTGCGTCCGTAATTGATGTATGTGTCGCATTTTGCGAAGCGTTGGTTATTTTAGCACGGCACAGCCTTTGTTCCAGTCCAATTTAATTCTTGAATTATTTTCTGCACGTTTAAGCAGGGCTTCAGCTTATTAATTCTAAATAGCTTCAAAAAGCTAGAAGCATTTCTTTTCTGTTTTTGCCTTGTAGAGAACTGAAAATTGTTACTACTAACAGCATGACTCAGAGTAGTACATGTTCGCAAATTGCTGATTTTTGTGCAGAGCTAACTCTCTTTAATAGTTTTTGAGGGAGATGCTGATTTATTCTAGTTTCGACAAAAGCACAGTTTCCATCAATACAGGTGAGAGTGGTGTTCAACACAACAAAACTGATGCGCACGAATGAAAAAGATAGCCTCTCTGTGACGTCAACACCTTTGTCTGTATACAAATTTCAATGTACCTGCAACGCTCAGTACATCGGCAGATCAAAAAAGAGGCTCGAAACTAGAATAAATCAGCATCTCCCTCAAAAACTATTAAAGAGGGGTGCAGCTCCTGCACAAAAATCAGCAATTTGCGAACATGTACTACTCACAGGTCATGCTGTTAGTAGTAACAATTTTTCAGTTCTCTACAAGGCAAAAACAGAGAAAATGCTTCTAGCTTTTGAAGCTATTGCAATTAATAAGCTGAAGCCCTGCTTAAACGTGCAGAAAATAATTCAAAAAGAAATTAAATTGGACTGGAACAAAGACATGACTGACATGCCTTTAAAAATAACCAACGCTTCGCAAAATGCGACACATACATCAATTACGGACGCAATTACAATGAAAGCGATGACACACCAAATGACGTTACGCAAAAGGAGTGGTCTAAATTGCACAAAAGTAGTGGTCTAAATTGCGCAAAACAAAGGCTAGAATAACGAAGAGGAGATTGGTTACAACACATGTACAGTGGGATTGAATGAACGAATATACTAACGAATCCAGAATAATGGCTGTAGATACTGGTAGAAATAAGATTTATTAATAAATGTTATTCCATGGAGTACGTTGTTTTGTTCTTACATTTTAAAAATGGTGAAATTAGAAACTATCAATATATATATATATATATATATATATATATATATATATATGAAAAAGAAGGACTTTTATCCATGGATTAACAGTTATTAATAAATATTATTTATACAATTACCTACAGCGAACATTTTGGATCCGTTAGTGATATTTTTGTTCTTCCAATCATAACTATATATTTGAGGCAACCAATCACATCTTAATTATACCATCTAGTCATTACTCAAAGTAGACTACTTTTGCATAAAACCACACTGTGTTATCGCCTTCTTTTTGAATGTGTCCGCAACTACTGGTTTTATCGTATATGGATACACTTCTGTTATTTTTATGAGATTGCTGATGATGTTTCTATTCCAGCCCAAATTTTCTTCTTTATGAATTACTTTTTGCACGATTAAGCAAGAATTAAGCATTTTATCGGATTTTGCCTTGTATAGAATCGATAAAATATTACTATTCACAACGTCAACCGTAAGTAGTATATGTTTACACATTGATGATTTTTATGCAGGATATGCACGCTTTTTTAATAATTTTTAGGAACACTGACTTATTTTTGTTTCGTGCCTCTGTTCAATCTGCTGCAGTATGGGGCATCCAGATTGGAATGCCAGATTATAAAACCGATAATGAAAGTATGTTTAAATACGTGATCGTTGGAAAGAATGAATATACAAATGCACTGCTACATCAAAGAAACAAGGCTGATCAAGCAATCCAGTTTACAGTTAAAAATGTAAAAGCCGGAAATCTATAATTAATCGAAGTATGAATAACTAGATATAGATAGGGTACCATTTTAAGGTCGGAGCACAAGTAATCAAGCTAGACTAGACAGTATATTCATTATTCTAGCATTGTACCAATGGCTTACAAAAGGAATCTCATAAGCAAATTTGGCTCACGAACACGCAGGATTTGTTCACCTTAGAAAATTGAGTTACAACTAAACCAGCTTTGCGAAACGTTGAGAACTAATGGCTATTCCGACTGGGTTATCGAATATAACATTGGGTAAAGAAATAAAATTGAAACCACCTTGGAGGAAATCTCAATACCTCACAGAATAGCGCTAAATCTGTTCTTTTGGAAGTGATATTCAATTCAATTCAGATGCGTGTCAAAATACGACACAGCTAGTAATTGCGGACACATTCAAAAAGAAGGCGAAGACATAATATATCTTTACGAACAAGTAGTCCAGATTGCGTAATGG
The DNA here is from genome assembly GCA_029291075.1 of Eudiplozoon nipponicum. Classification (NCBI taxonomy): domain Eukaryota; kingdom Metazoa; phylum Platyhelminthes; class Monogenea; order Mazocraeidea; family Diplozoidae; genus Eudiplozoon; species Eudiplozoon nipponicum. The sequence goes on from JAQBSW010004542.1 coordinate 28,869, forward strand.
TAGGATACACATAGCTAAGATGTGATTGGTTATGAGAAATATACAGTTATGATTGGATGAACGAAAATATCACTAACGAATCCAGAATAAGGGCAGTAAATAATGCTGGAAATTATATTTTCTTTAAAAAAATAAAATTTAGATTATCAATTAAATAGTATTCACGTTTATGCATATCAACTTAAAATATAATCGAGATTGCGATCTTGACATAAACACTTGAATCATTATGTACACAAACTTGTCAGTATAAAAAAATAATTGCATAGTGTAGAAAAGGAAATTCATCCAGTGGGCCGGTTTCGTCCATATTTGAAATTAATTACGTACTGGCCAAAATTTTCTACGTACAGGGCTCGAACCTGGGCAAGTCTACTGGATAAATTTATTTTTCAACACTATATTATGCTTATTTAATACTGACAAATGTATGTATCCAATGGGTCAGGTGTTTATATCAAGATCGCAACCTTGATTAAATTAATCAACACCATTAGAAAAAATGACAAACGAATGCCTTTAATAGTACGTTTCCATTTAATTGAACGGATATGAAGTCTTCTGATTGTGAGGGAGTTCTATGAGGTTATTCGCAGCAGTAAAACTCGATTTGTGGTTCAAAAACGAAACACATTCATGCGTTATATAGTTATATAATGAGAATGATCTCAATTTGTACACAAAAAGAGAATCAACACACAAACACATGTTGAAAGAGATGCCAAACATATTCAACCTGAAAACAGTGCTAACTAAAACATATTTGGATATATAAATAAAATTTCTGTGTAGTATGCGTAGAGGCGTATTGAATAAATTTGAGACTCCGAAGTAATTGTGCTCCAGTTAGAGTGCTGACGCGGAAAATTGGTTTGCTTAACTTCAATGGTAATCTTCAATCTATTTTGCTTAATTAGGACGTCTTAACAACGCATAGTAATCTGCAGCCAGCTAGCCCTGTAACAGCAATGACGCAATGTTTTCCAACTTCCTATGGACATCGGTGCGAGTACACGGCAACTGACTAGGACGAACATTGTATCTGACTAATAATGACGCAGCACAATTTCTATGCAATCCCACGAGATTACTTGCGCTTTCGCCACGCATATATATATATATATATATATATATATATATATATATATATATATATATATATATAGACAATACAATTAAAAATTCATTGTATTGAATATGTGTGGCGAAAGCTGTAAACATTTAATGTATGTTACTGCATAGAAATTGTTTGGCCGACATGTCTAGTCAAGTACAATGTATGCGAAACTATTCGAAGTGGGAGCCGCATATCAAATTTTGCTTTCCATATATATGCAATTCGGACCGATCCTCGTTAATCAGTTTTCCGTTGTAATTGATGATGATCATAGAAGTTCGAAACGCATCAGTATTTATGACTAACGATAGTTTTTATATGTTGTTTGACAAAGTGAAGTTAAACTAAATTTGATTGATGTTTACTTGAAGCTCGCAAACTTGATTTAAAGAATTTTCTGGGAGTCGTTTTTAAACTTAAGATGTATAACAAGCTATTCACCAGAGTTTTTACTCGTTAATGACTAACTAAATACATAAACAGCTTCAGTGATAAGCAATCCAATTAAAAGCAACCGCAACAAAGAATGAATCAATTAGAAGGCATACAGAATATGCTTTCGAATCTAATATGCTGAAAAGTTGTTTTAGAATGTTTGATCAGTCTTCCACTCAGAATACAGTTATATAATCCTAGCATTATTTATTTAAAAATGGATTTTATCACGCTGGCTTTGTATGTACCATATTATGTAGAGATATAATAATTTAGGCTAGTTATTAATTTAGCCATTAATTCAGAACAGGTTTTGGAAGATATGCTTGTGATGCATGAATAAAATGCAAAATATAATGGCCACACAAACTCACATCTAGTTCATCGTGGATCTCTTCAGCCGAAATTGACTTCTCCGTGTCACAATTCGATAACGCTTGTTTCATGCGGCAAATCCAAGCCCGTTCGCTAGAGAGAAGAGCTGAAGTGGAAACATTAAAAAATATTTTTAATGCTAACATGGCAATAATAGGGCTGTTTCATGCTGTAATAATGTAAGGTTTAAAACCAATGCGTGGAAGCTGCCAAACGCTAATGTAGCTTCTAGCATGCACAGAATAGTAAATCTTTCACGCGACATGCCCCGTCAGTGTGGCGGGCCAATGATATTTAGTGGCTGCAGAGAAAGATAGTGACTTTAGAATGAAAAGTACTCGAAGACAGAAGTAGCACAAATATTTTGCTGACGAACTTATTAAATATAATAAAGTAAATTTGTTTCCGGATTTTCATTTTTTTCGCCGTCTACGTAGTCCAGCATATTTCTAATCTACAATTATGTATTAGGTGTTGTGCAATCAATAAACATATTCACATTACTCAGAAGGAAAATCAAGACAGCATGAACAGAAGATCTGAGCACATTCGTTTCGAGCTTACTGGCGAATCATCAGTAGGAGCCGGTATTAGGCTCTTTATCCACTATGCATTTGGGTGAGGAATTTGCGAAAATAGGACGTTATTATTTTCCTATATTCCTCACCAAAATATATAGTGGTTAAAGGGCGTAATACCAGCTCCTACTGATGAATCGCCAGTAAACACGAAATGAATGTGCTCCAGATTAAACCTTCCGTTTAAGCTGTCTTTGTTTTATCCTTCTGGTCATAATTGAAATAATTTGTTACTAGATGCACAACACCTAAAACGTAAATGCATATATATTAGTTCGCCACAAACAGTAGCTAAATGTTATCTTACTAATTTGTGCTAAGCATCCAGTTTGGTTGAAACAATGATCACGTCTCATTTTTGGACACGTCCATTTTATTTTTTTTCCTATTTCCTGTATTTCGTAGATTTTTGTATTTGGCATCATCCGTGATGCCTTAAGTTGTTGCACAGCCCGTGGTCGTTCATTGCTTCGTGGCGCATTTGAGAGTTGCCAGTCGTTTTACAATTCAGATTTTGCAGTACCAAATCATTGTAGCTAATTTTGCACTGGGTGACATCTGTGAAGGTGTGACTTGATCTTATTTTTATAAATATTCTTACTTATTATATAATTTGCATAGTTAAATACTTTATCGATGATGGAACTATTTATCTAATGTAAAGCATTTTACTATTGATAATTAATCAGCAACTACGCAATACGTGTTCCATATTGGTTACTTCTATTGTTCATGTGTAACTTTGGCGTGTCCTCGCAGTTCTTAATGCATCAACTTGTTACATCGAACGCCACGGCTCATAAATGAAAGCATGCCAAATATGCCAGTTAAGCGTATTATCAAAAAGTAAATAAGAACAATGGTGTGCAGTAGAGTCTAATTGGTTAGACATTGCGAACAGCAAAACAAAGCAGAAACATTTTCAAGTCGCGTGGCATTGTAGCACAAATAATAAAGAAAGTTGTTTCATAAGAAAATAACGCTCAATCTCATGTTTAACTAGCCGCACAAACTGGAAAAATCACTCTCAGCCTCATGTACTGAAGTTTTTCGAGCTCCCACAACCACAATTAGAGTTAGAAAGCAAATCAGCTACCGAAGATCGTAGATCATAGTACTCTTTCTATGTGCAAAATAGGAAAAAAAATTTATCAGATACAAAAACCGTTTCTTTCTTGGAAATGGGGCTCAATCAGATCTTTGCAAAGCTGATAAGGCAAATCTACCACCTACAAGAACACCGTCGATACTTTAAATAAAAGGATAATTATGCGGAAAAACGCAGCTCACCACGACAAATGGAATTTTGCACACAATATCCCAGATAGGAGTAGTGTACGTGAACCGAAAAGGGAGCGAAGCAACGCTCGACAACCGCTCTGAAATAACAATAACAACCTAAACAACTAACACAAATAGATAACTTTAAATGTAGTTTTTAAATATGAAGTGAAACGTGGTGGCTTAATCGGAGTATATGTTGAGACCACATTTGTTTAAATCCTCTATTTAGAGCATTTGCAATTACGTATGTGATTAGAGGCTCGATGATGCCGGAAAAAATTACGAATCGTAAAGTTGCTAGTCAACGGAATATTGATCAAAACTCATCGCAGTGGTTAAAGAACGACACAGCCTTCTAAAGAAAGGACGAATCCGCGCCAAGCCAATAAGAAGACAAACTGGATGCGTACTTGAAAATGGGGATCAATCGAATATTTGCGAAATTGATAATGCAGTTAACAACTTGCGAACGCAAATCCCGGAAATTCAACTTTTGATGCTGGCACTTCAAAAGAGATCCCAGATAGGAGTAGTGAACGTAAAACTAAAAGGGAGAGAAGCAACGCTCGACAACCAATCTGAAATAACAATGAATTTTGTTACGTGCAATCAAACACAATTAACACGGGTAGATAACTTTAAAACAAATTTTTAAATATGAAGTGAAACGCGGTGGCTTAATCGGAGTATATGTTGCGTAATTGGACATTCATAATAAATGTGACATTTGCATAAAAACCGTTCTTAAAATTCAAAATTTTCATTAATACGACGTAGTGTTAGACTGCGCAATAAATAATGCAATCAATAGGAGTGTCCGTGTATCAAAATAAATTTAACTGGGCAATCAGCATCTATTGCAAAATTAGTGAAACCTTTGGCAATACGTTGTCGTAATAAGTGGCAAAAATCAAAAAATAAAAAATGAAGTACAAGCAGTCACACTCTCAAGAATATTTAACTATATATATATATATATATATATATATATATATATATATAGACAAAACAACCATAAAATAACTCGCATAATATCCTGTGTATCTTTACATATTTATTAATCTAATAATTTTTCAATGACCGGCCTTGGTGGCATTAGAGAATATATATATATATATATATATATATATATACATATATATATATATATATATATATATATATATATATATATATATATATATATATATATATATATATAGCTCATAGTTTATTACTTTATATTAAACAGTTATTATAAAAAGAAAAAAATGAAGTAAATGTAGTATGTTCAGACCATATAGCTATAGTAATTAAACCAAGTTTATGTACGTCTATCTAGTGAATCGTTATATGTTGTTAGATGACAGTTATTCCACAAGGACGAGTGTACACGTGCCGTAAGTGATTTCTTCTCAATCCAAAACAATCGAGGGCACATACACACAAGCATGGCGTACGCTAATCGAGAGAATCGTCGTAGGTCTTATTAAACCATTACTGTTATTTCGATGCATGTACACATGCAGACTTACGCACACAGGCATAACGCAAACTTACCTAGTAAATCGACAGGTACTCTTAAGATATTTAGCAATAAGTATAAATGAAATAGTTTAAGTTAAATTTGTCACCTCTCTTATTGATTATCAAATTGTTTGTGGGATGTACTTTCTGTTGAACAAGACCTCCGAAACCGCAAGCCGAAATATACGGAGTCAAATTGAAGACAATTGTTACCACCACCTTTCTGGGTATAACAAGGTCCAGATAATTAATAAACGCTTATATCACGGGAAATATAATTATTTTAAGTTGTGGGTTTTAATAATTCTTTCGGGATAGGCCATTCTAAATACGTTTACAAAATGTTGTGCTTACACGACACTATGCAAGCTAATCAGGCAAAGTTCTCTGGAAAACACGTTTTATAAATTCAATTTTGCGTAGAGTACGCAAAACATACCGTAGAAATCGTCGAGATGATATTTGGCAGCTCGCACACGTTCTCTTTCCGCGCCCAGGCCAGCCTCCAAGTCGGTGAATCGAGCCCTGGCCAGGAGTAGAGCTGTACTCGAAAAATTGTGCATGATGCAGATCTGATTTATTATCCATATGAAGGCTATCTCTCTAATTGACTTTCACCAATCGACTGTAATATGATGAATGAAATTAACATAAAGCAGTACATGTATGACGGTCATAGTTCTTGAACTGTGTTATCATAATTTTTTTTTAATGAAGAAGAAATGGAGCGGCAGTATACACGCAGACAAATTGAACGTTGAATTGATAAAGACGTTTTATTTATGAGGTATTTTGCCCTTAATTGGATACCCCTTCAGTAGATTCATAAACAAGAATTTATCTTTGTTACGATTGAGCAGATGATGCAAGGACGTAACTATTTAATAGATTTCATAAGAATCTATTCGTTAGATCATTTCACGGATTACAAGTCAAGATTCCCTTTTTCGTATCGGCCTTTGAGGACTGTTAGAAAATGTGTACTTCATGAACAAACTTTAGTTTCATTCCAAGGTGCCAAAATTTGCTGCTTCCAGCATTCACTTATTATGTGGCTAGCGATAATAATTTTATGAATAAACTTCGCGGATTTTATGTGAAAATCGATTCCACTGTCTACAGCCCGTCGCGCAACCTGAAAATGCAACAGCGGAAACTGAGTGACAGACGAATTTCTGGTTCTCCATACTTCACATAGATAATAAAGTCTACTTTTCATCACCCAGTCTGCCGTCGTGCCCCGATGATGACTATAGAAGGTCGACACGCGTCAGTACCTAGAAGAACCAGCTTTTTTATATGTTTTGCGACTGATTAAATAAACTAATGTTGGTTTTAACTCACGTGCGTAAAATTGTTTTTTTACTTAAATTTAGCTTTAATTTTTATGTATAGATAGCACATTAATCAATCATTTCTTGAAATTCAAAATTTGATTTTATAAATATTATACTAGTTTATTAAAAGATCGCGTTTTACACATTTTACGTTTGCCCATATATAACCTGTTAATTGATATTTAAATTGTTGACAGGAGTGTCAACTTGCCTTTTTATCTCTTTCCAATATCGACTTAGACTTGCTCTTTTCTCGAGAATTTTGTTAGGCAAGTGACGAAACAATTAAAAATAAAAAGTTGGAATTTTATCAAACAGATCCTTCCACGAATCACGGAATTAGGTTAGATTATAGTCAAAATAAATGTTTGCAACAATTGAAAAAGAACAAACACGCAATGAAAAACAAATAATAAAATGTACCTAAACGGTTCCTCCAATACACCGTATATTACCCTATTAACAGTATTTTTTACGTTACGACGCAACAACATCTGACAGATTATGTACAAACATTTTTCAGAATAAACAAAGTATTGTATAATGTTGAAAAGGCAATTCATCCAGTAGACCGGTTTCGACCTTATTGGGAACTCATCACGTACTATCCAGAATTAACCGCGGACAGGATTCAAACCTGGGAATCTGTGATTCTGTCCACTGAGCCATGTTCGGGCCCTATCCGCAGCAAATTCTAGAAAATTCGTGATGAGTTCTCAATAAGGACGACACTGGTCTACTGTTTGAATTGACTTTTTAGCACTATACAATTCTTAATTTATAATGAAAACTGTAAGTACACAATGAGTCAGACGTTTACATCAAAATCGCAATATTGATTAAATTAATCAGCAACATGTATCTTCCCAAGTTAAAGCCATAATCTTTTATTATATGTCCTGCAAAATAATTAACTGAAGTCGTCAGACAATGTTGATGAAAGTTAGATATGATGAGTGAAGATACTTAGATTTTCATGAACATGAGAAAGCATTATATACATATGTTTTTACAAAGGTCCAGTACGATGTTTGGCTATATAGCTAGAGATGAAATTATATATATATGTTAAGAACATCAGGTCGATGAAGGAAAAGATCATTTAAAGAATGAATAAACCGAATCACATATTCGACACACAGAGTAATAATTTTAAACGCTAAAAATTAACTGGTTTCTTTCGAACATTTATAATTACAAAATGACGTGTGGCAGCACACATATGGGAAGATCTAAGAAGAAGTTAATCAAAAATATCGATTGAACACCTGTCTCAGAAGTTGGTCCTGAGAAGAGCAGTACCATACGTTAAATCTGCAATTACGGATTATATAATCCGAACAGGGCACAAAGTGAGCACGGCTAACTTCTCTTTACTTTTTATAAAGTGAGGTTTGGAAATAATTAAAAATTTAGAAATAACTGTATAATTAACTACTTATAAAATCTTTATGATTGTTTCAAAATGTCATCACTACAATGCAATATTTGACTGGCCGCAAATAAGTAGAAACGACTTATTTTTACAGAAAACACAACAAATACCATATGTACAGATGTCAAAACAATAGGTAACGACCAAATTATATGGGCAAAAGAGCGCGCAAGGATCGGATGGACTGAGAAGCAAGTAAAGACTACAGACTGAGCACAAAAAACATCAATTATTATTAAACATGGTGTTTAATTGAGTATAACTATACTCCCGCTTTGACATGCGAACGTATAGGAGGGTACAATACACAATATTCCCACTTTTCTTGAACAAGAAGACATATATATATATATATATATATATATATATATATATATATGGCTTAAATAGTAGTGCCTTATTTTACTTATGAGACGGCACGTAACGCATGCGTCAATGACATTACAACTTTTGTTCATGCTGAACGTAGAATTTTACTGTTCCTATATATATTGATGTGTTAATGGTCACGACAGGCTTCATTAGTTTATTTTGTAAAACTTGTGATAAAAGGTGAACTGAAGAAGGCGTGCGGCATCGGCCGCCGAAATAACTTGCAGAAAAAAAGGGAATTCAGCTTGTGTTATTCAAAAAGCAGGTCACAATTTTTTTCGGGTTGTTCTAGAAGATTTTAACCTACCCGTTGAAAGAAAAACCTAGTAAACCGTACTCCCTATTATTTCCATGTTTACGTATTTTAAATAGCACAGCTGATTACGTAACGAGCATATATTAGGCGATCAAATTTTGTAATATTTGACCAACGATTCACAATACATCATAAAAATATAGAAATAATGAAACAAATAGCAAAGTTTTATTTCTCCCAAAGAGATTTTTCACACAATGAAGACAGTTATCCGAAATAGTAATTCACCTTGACACATTCGTCAAACGCTTTAAGCTCGTCATTGCTTGTCACTTGACCGAATTTCGCCAACTTCGCCTTAGCTTCTGACATCCAGTTCTCCAACTCTGTTATGTGCAAACTGTTCTGTTCGACTGATTGTAGGCTTGCCTCGCATGATACCACGTCGATGGTTGTTGGTACTATCTTTGAGGAATCAATTGAGTTCTGTGCTTCTAATTCAGGTTTCTTTGGAGTAAATATAATATAATTATCAGAAAAATACTATACTGGTGCACCATCAGACTGAAACCATGAATAAAATGATAATCAATATATCAAAACTGGAAGCAGAATAACGATTCGGATAATTGCATTATCTTTTTTTGTGAAAGGTGACGAAATCCGTTAAAAGTATTATTTGAATTAAGAAAAAAAATAAGAAAGAAATCTAACGAATTCATGATAACAATTAAAGCGAATACTTAACTAAACCGAGCAACCTTATATATATATATATATATATATATATATATATATATATATATATATTTATGATGTCCATTCCTTTTTAATCTACCACAGTATTCTTATAAATAGGAAAACACAAATAACAAAGTGGATAAAGGCCATTTATTTCGTGAATACTAATCCTCTCTTATACAATCATACATATTTATACATTTTGGGTTTTCATTTGATTATGCTAGTGGTAACAAATCTGACTCGTTTTTACTCGCTGTTTCTTGTTTTTTGTTTCCGTATCACACAAAGATGTGATAGAACCACATTTCCAGTTGAAGTAAAAACAAGTCAACCCGATCAAAGACAAAACAAAATTGGAAATTAGAAAATCGGATCTTTGTGTAACTGCCCGTGTACAGCTATTACCCGCGTACGCAAAACGCGGCATTGAGTTTACCTATCTGTCGTGCTAAATTAGCTGTATCTTCTCGGGGTCGCTTAAGTAAATATATTTTTGCAACGACTCACCATGATTATAGATTTATTTCCTTTATTTTGTATTAAATTAACAAAATCCACTTTAGGAAACGAAACGTTTAAGATGAAACCGATAAAATGTTTTCAGATAAGTTAGATTTGTGGCATTAAAAATGCCGCTCGGCAAAATAAGTTCATGTTAAATGGGATTTGCTATATTATTTTAAAAAAATAGGTTTTTGCTTTTGTATGATCCCAACTTCGCAGATAAAACAAATTAGCTATCTCACCGAAATTGTGTTTTGTTCGCATCCAGCAGACTTAATTTATTGCCAGTACGTTTCCACCGTTGTATTCTACAACTTCGTAACATTTGCTTTTCAATAATACTTGCTACAGTATGGTTAAATTAATTCGTAGCAAAAGAATTAAAACAGCCAAACCAACGAAGCTAATGCACATCATTAAATAAGTTAAAATCATTTCTTCATTTTACTTCTTATTTATACAGTGAGACCATAAAAACCACGGAGGTATCCGAAAGAAAGCTAAGATGAATTAGAAAGTCTAACGAAAACCAATAACGATGTTGTCCGGATTTATCCTGAATAGTTAATCTTATGTACAAAAATCAAACCTAAAACGTTAATTACTACAGTCTTACACTCCTATGCAATTACTCGTTACTATCAAAAACATTGCATTAACATGAAATACTGCTGTTGATCGACCACGACACCTGTAAACAAAGTAATTTAGTATATTATAGAAAGGGTTAAACTATCATGGGATAAAAACACCAGGTTATAGGTGACACGGTAGAGTATTTGAGAACTCACACGTGCACAATGCAATATAATATAGAAAAAAAAATCAAAAAAATAATGCAAATATATTTGTCCAGTCTTTTAAAATAGAAGAAACTCAACTAAACAGAATTTCACACGGCGCTACGAAAGCCTTGTCGTAATGCCCATGCACAAACAATTTTTTTGTGCAACCACAGTTCTGAATAACATATATCCACATCACTAGCCTAGAAGATGGGAAGCATGTCATACATCTTATCTTTATAAATATTAAAAAGCATTTAGATTGTTTCTCGTAGTTTTAGCATTGATTGATATCATATTTGTAGGGCTGCAAAAATCGTGAATATAATTATTTACGTCATCTAGTCAAATAATATTTACCACAGGTAAAACCCGAATTTTGGATTATGTCAGAGGCAGATTGAAGTGGAGTTTTGTGTCTATTTACTTCAAGCTCGCAAACTTGATTTAAAGAATTGCCGCCAACACCCACGCAGTCTATGCTTGTTTAATTGTATTACCTATTTATATATATATATATATATATATATATATGACGAAAGCTGCAAAAAAGGCAATAGACGTGACTGCATAAAAACTGTGCAGCCGAAATTTCCAGTCAAATACAATAAGGTGAGACTAATAGAAGTTAGAGACGCATATCTAACTCTGCTTTACATATACATGGATTGAGGTTTGATCCTCGCCAGTCAGTTTTCCGTCATACACTTATTATGATCATGGAAGGCCGAAACACGTCAGTACGCTTGGCTGACGGTAGTTTTGCTGCTTTTTGACGATTGGTGTTTACTTCAAGCTCGCAAACTTGATATAAATAATTTTGCATTTTAAATTGGTTAAATGAATTATGATGGCGGTATGTGATCATAACCTAGTCAGATGCGCAATAACTGAAAGCCTGTGCAGAAAGCAAAGTTTATTAATAGCTATGAAAGATTAGGACAAAGCAACATCTCCCAATTACAGTAAATGAGATGCAAAAACTTCGATTCGCACATAAAACAGCGCATTTGGAGCTAAATTGTAGCGCAAAGTATTGAGTGTTGCCATATTCAAAATGAAAATATCAGCCTACTTACATTGCGCGACTTCTTGTCTGAACAACTTGTGTTATGCGTCTCCGACTCGGAAAAGTTAGTCGCAGTCGACACGGCATCCTCACTTTCGTCCACCTCTTCGTCTTCCTCGTGCACATCCCCGAGACTGTTGCCCATCTGATAGCCGAAGGAGTGCATCTTCTTTTCGCCCACAACCACCACACCTTTACCAGTTCCAGACTGTGAAACATTGACCAGTTTTGGTTTTGCACTGCCATCAAGACTCGACAATTTTGCCCCACCCAGCTTGTCAGTTTTGACAGTGAGTCTAGCCTGATTCAAGCGCGATTCAAGGTGACGCTGGTTCGCCTCTGTCATTGAGTGCACCAAATCCCACTTATTTTGCAATTGGTTAACACGATGTTTACAGTTCTACAAAAAATTGCAGTTAATTTTGTCTCACTAAGTATACATAGCTAGCGAGGAACAAATATAGCATTATACAACAATATTTACTAATTTACATTGTTATTCAATAAGTACATGTGGAATACATATTAAATAGAAAGAGAGATGCTTTTAAAAATAAATCTTATATTAATCAATGCAAATTTGAAATAGATAACAATCAAAAACGCATTTATAGCTATTAAATGAAAAACATTATTGCGCAGTCTTCTCTTTTACATTAAATGGATGGGAAGATATATATATATATATATATATATATATATATATATATATATATATATATATATATATATATATACCATTCATATACATCCTGAATTTTCGTTTGATTATGGGGATAGCAACTAGACTGACTAGGTTTTACTCTCCATTTATTGTCTTGGCCGATTAGTAAGTATGTATGTGGATGTCTTTGCGCGTGTGTCTGTTTGTGTGTTGATGTCTTTGTCGATGTTTTGCAAAGTGATGTCTGAGATCTGGTCATTCTTTTATTGATTAATTGAGAGTTAAACCAACTGTTCACGTATATATATATATATATATATATATATATATATATATATATATATATATATATATATATATATAAACCGGCCTCGTCCTTATTACGACCTCTATCAAAAATTTACTATTTGAATGTAAAGTAATTGTAGCGCCTGCAATTATCTTAGCTGTTTTTGCACAGCAGTTATAGACATACACATACGTGACGCGTGTCTACCTACTGAATCATCAATTATCCATTATGAGACTAACCAGCCAGATGAATAAATGAAATAGTTGAAGGAAATAGCATACCTTCTCTATTAGTTTGTTCCTGAGGCATGTGATAAATTGTGCACCGACGAATGAGATCGACAAGGATTTGCGAAATATTTAAAACAAAAGAGGCAACCAGAAACAATCTTGCATCAGTCGAAACACAGACCAGGAAATTATGCAGTTTCCAGTTTAGTAAAATACAAATTGTTCGTCAAGTAATTGCTAGAAATACTACCACTGGAGCTCGAGTCAAGGCACATTTGCTTCGGAGCCATGCAACTTATCCAAGACCGCGTACTACACGCAATTTCCGGTTATATACCAACTGCTGCCTTGCGGTCGGTCATTCCTTCCAGTGTGGCCCGTGGCTTTCGATCTAAAGTTTTAACTGACCACCCACGACCGTTACATTATGGAACACACAATGCGAGCCTATCATAATCATCATCATTTACAGCAATCTGTAAATCATTAGTAACTAATGTTCACTGCCTTATAGCCATGCAGAGATTTCATAGCAGAAATTTACTGAATATATTTAGTTAGAATAAGTATTCGCAAGCTCGATAATGCTTGAAAGAAATAAACAAACAATTCTCAATTAACTGAAAATACATTCTCTTCCATTGTAAAATAAAGTTTAATAGTGTATTCAATTGATCGTCTGTTCTAAACTAACTGTAGAGAGAACCATTTTTTCAGTAAAACAATCTTATTCTAATAAAAAACGTATAACGTTAGATGCAAAAACGACAAAACATTTTTAATCTTCTATTTAAATTATTCTTTGCATTGCAGAAGTTCAGTTAGAATACGACTGAATGCAGGGTGAATATAAACTCCGTCAGAAGCCTAGTCCTCTACGAATAAAAGATGCTTTTTGGTTTAATTTTTTTTCATTAGTCAGCTTTCAATCATACTACGTCGTTGACCTTAACGAATCGCTGCGTAACAAAAAAATTGCAATATGGTCAAATTTCATTTGGACCGGCCTAACTTTACTATTCGTGCTCATTTTAGTTACGGCAAGCTAGATTTATATTCTATGCAAAGTTTAACATAATGTTAATGTGTTTTCTTTGTAAATAACCGAATAAAAAATAATCACACAAAGCTCTCCTTAAAGAAAGGTAAAATTTTTGTGCGTCTTCAATAGTCCTTACTATAAGTTGAAGCTAACTAGACGATTAAACTGATCAAATAATTTCAAAATCACGCAATTTCACATTAAAAAAGCTGTAACTTTCATTATATACATCAATATTTCTAATAGACAACTATCGAAGAAAAATAATAATAACAAAATACTATTAAAATTAATAGCATAAATTATAATAATGTAAACAAATACGATTGTAAAAGTAATAAGAACCACTTAATATTAAAATCGGAAAAATTAACAATTGACTCGTAAGAGCGACAGCAGCTATGGTTACTGATACTACTACTTCTATTACTCCTACTAAAGTTAAGAAGACCACGAATACTACCACTGCTACTACTACTATGACTAATACTAGAAATACCACTACTGCAACCAGTGTTAAAACTACTACTACTACTACTACTACTACTACTACTACTACTACTACTACTACTACCACTACTGCAAATTCTATTACTGTTGCTGCTGCTACTAATACCACTACTGCTACTACTTCTTGTACAACAAATACTAATTCTAAATCTACTACTAATACTAATACTACTGATGCTACTAATACCACCACCACTACTTGTAGAACAACTTCTAATTCTAAAGCAACTACTACTACTATACTACTAATACCACCACCACAACTTGTACAACAACTACCACTTCTACAACAAAACCACCAACTACTACTACTACTGATGCTACTTATACTAATGCTGCTACTAATACCACTACTAATAATTGTACAATACTACTTCTACAACTACTGCTACTACTTCTGCTACTGCTAGTGCTACTATTACTACTGATGCTTATACTACTGTTGCTACTACTACTGCTGCTACTGCTACTAATACCACTACTACTACTAATGCTACTACTACTACTACTACTATTACTATATTTATTATCGTAAGTACCACTAATAATACTAATACAACTACATATACTACTACTACTATTACTACTACGTCTACCGATAATGATATTACAAATACTTCTAATAATTGTGGTAATAATATTATACCTAATAAGAACACAATGAACAAGGAAAAGAAAAAATTATTTACTGCGTTACAAATTGCACATCTGGTAAAAAATTACCTTATTTAGTAGCATACAGTAGTCGAAATGAAAGAACGGCATAATCTCATGTACACATGCATTTCGTGTATACTGGCGACTCAACAGTAGGAGCCGGCACTACGCCCAAAACGAACTTCATATATATATTGTCAAGTAGGGTGGGACAGTTCAATGACGCAATCACCTATGCAAATGTTCACTAACGCTTTATAATCGTCGATTTAATGAAAATCAGCGGAAATGAGACTACAAAACCAACTTAGTATATACAATCTGCACCATGTCTGTAATGTCACCGGCATCAGTTATCACAATTCATGGGAATCACGATATCATTTGAGGAAAAATATGATATTTATAACAGTTAAATACTGTTTGTTGCGAACTAATATATATGCAAGTATGTATTAGGCATTGCGAACCTAGTAACAAATTATCCAATAATTGATTGCGCGAGTGGTGGTAACAATTCTTTAAATCAAGTTTGCGAGTTTGAAGTAAACACCAGTCCCATTATATTTAACGTTTCGAATTTCCATGATCATCATCAGAGACGGCAAACTGACTAATGAGGATCAAACCGCATTGAATATATGGAAATCAATGTTAGATATGCGGCTCTTCACTTTTGGGCAGTCTGCATACATTGAACTTGAATGGGTGTCGTTTGAGCCGCACAATTTTCTATGCAGTCACGAACATTAATTGTCTGTAGCTTTCGCCACATATACATATATAGGCAATATAATTTGCCAATAATTGATTGCGCGAGCGGGTGGTAAAATTCTTTAAATCAAGTTTCTGAGCTTCGAAGTAAACACCTGTCCGACAGGGCTTAACCAGTCACGAACAACTATTGGCGGTAGTTTTGTTATGTTGTTCGATGACTGGTTAAATACATGGGACTGGTGTTTACCAAGCTCGCAAACTTGATTTAAAGAATTGTTATCACCACTCGCGCAATCAATTATTGGAAAATTGTATTGCCTATTTATGTATATGTGGCGAAAGCTGCAAACAGTTAATGATCGTGACTGCATAGAAATTGTGCAGCCGGCATTCCCAGTCAAGTTCAATGTATGCGAGACTGCTAGGAGATTACATATCTAACATTGATTTTTATATATTCGCTGCGGTTTGATCCTCGATAATCAGTTTGAAGGCTTATCTTGATGATGATCATGTGAGGTCGAAAATGCGCTGTTGCGTTGCGGCTGGCGGTAGTTTTGTTATGTTGTTCGATGGCTGGTTAAATACAATGGGACTGGTGTTTACCAAAGCTAGTAACAAATTAGTTCAGTTTTGACCAGAAGGATAAACCAAAGACAGCATGAACGGAAAGTATAATCTCATGCACATAATTTTCGTGCTTACTGGCGACTCATCAGTAGGAGCCGGTATTACTCCCAATAACCACTATATATTTGGGTGAAGAATGTGGGATATAGGACGGTACAATCTCTTAGACGAATGTGTAAACCTGCAGTAGTGAAGCTAGCATCATATAAAGTCTACGACAATGCGACTTCGACGCTAACTCACACTATATAATATATATACCGAGTTTGTAAACGATACTAACGATTAAGGCTACTGTGTTAGTAACCGATACTAACATTATAGTGTCGAAAATGGTACATGGTACTAACATGATGAATATAAATATATGCTATAATTAACCGAAATTGAGAATTACAACTATTTCTAAACACCTGTTACTTCAGTAAATCCATACACTCTGGCCTTGATCGATATCAGTTATCACATTTCGCGGTAAACATGACATCATTCAATTCAATATATAACAGTTAAATACTGACTTAGGGGATTGTACCGTCCTATATCCCACATTCTTCATCCAAATGAATAGTGGTTAAGGGGCGTAATACCGACTCCTACTGATGAGTCGTCAGTAAGCACGAAACAAATGCGTATAAGATTATACTTTTCGTTCATGCTGTCTTTGGTTTATCCTTCTGGTCACAACTGAACTAATTTGTTACTAGGTTCGCAACACCTAAGACGTACTTGTATATATATTAGTTGCGTACATGGTAAAAAAATTAATCCAAATAGAATCAGTGATTATGGACAACAAATATAGTCTCATATACACGTGCGCTTTGTGCTAACTGGCGACTAATCATTAGTAACTGGTACAGTGCCCAAAACCAACTGTATAATAGTAAAACCAATACTGGTTGCGCGACCGATGGTAACAATCATTTATTTAAATCGAGGTTGTGATCGTGGTGTTATGAAAAATCCAATTATATATATATATGTATATATATATATGTATATATATGTATATATATATATATATATATATATATATATATATATATATACTCTGTTGTGTAAAACGAAGAAATGAATAATGTAGAAGAGGCAATTCATCCAGTAGACTGGTTCCTTATTTATTTGAAATTCTTCAAGCACAGTCGAAAGATTTGCCGCAGACAGAGTTCGAATCGGATCACGTTTTCTTTTGAGGTTGTGACTCTAAATAGACTGTCAACAAATGTGGCAGTATTCAACGGTAAACTATCCTAAGTGAATGCGTATTTAATAATATAGTCCACTTCATATAAAGTCTTCGGCATTATTACTTCAACACGAACAATTCCGGACATTGGCAAATACTTTTGTTCCAATTTTAACTAATTTGTTATTAGGTAGGCTATACTTAATACAAGAATATATAACTATTATATTTTTCAGTTAATTAAGTTATGACTACCACGAGATGTTTTTGATGTAGCAGGTGTTATAAATTGCCAGTTTTTTCAATTTTTGGGAAATTTACCATATCGCCAAAATCACAATGTCGGTGATCTTAGCAGATATGGTGCATATTCTAAATAGTGAGCTGGATTTGAAGTCGCGTTTTCGATGAATTTATATGACGTTGACACTACTAAGTGTCCCACATTTCTTGACCGTATATACAGTAGATTTTGAGCGTAATGCCGTCTCCCACCGATGAGTCGAATGTAATCGCAAAATGCATTTGCACATTAGATTGTACCCTTCTGGCATACTAAGTTTCGCCTAAACTTCTGGGGATACTTTTTACTAATTTGTCACGAAGTGCATAATAAAATGTAACACAAACATGAATATATATATATATATATATATATATATATATATATATATCGCTCTTCTGTAACAGTAGATGTATAATAAAAATAATTAATATTTTTAATATTATTCTTATTAGCAATCGAAACGATAATAAAAGTTATTATTATTAAAAAGAAGAAAAGAAATGATATTATTTATTATACTGCTGAAATTTCTATTTATTTTTATACTCTAACTTCTACATCCACTACCAACGCAAATAATACTACTACTGCCACTACAATCATAACTTGTGCAAGTACAACTATTGTACTCTTAGAAAAATATGTAATTTTACTATCAAAACAATAACAGAACAGTAGTTGAGTCTTATGGAAACCAAAATATTCCTGCAAATTCTGATAACTTAAATAAAAAACCATAAGTATATCAATGTATTTTATGGAGAGATGAATGAATATCTGGATAATAGTCAAGGTGAGATTGAGAAATATCTCGAAATTAGTCTGAACTTTGCAATTTATCTAAAATTGTACGTTTCTAGAACACAAAACAGCTAAGTATTCAATAAAATAATAGAAAATCTCATTAAAACCTCGTGTCGTTAAC
Source organism: Eudiplozoon nipponicum (assembly GCA_029291075.1). Taxonomy (NCBI): domain Eukaryota; kingdom Metazoa; phylum Platyhelminthes; class Monogenea; order Mazocraeidea; family Diplozoidae; genus Eudiplozoon; species Eudiplozoon nipponicum. Next base: position 47,808 of record JAQBSW010004542.1, read on the forward strand.
AAATCAAAACGCTGCATCACCTATTTGTAAATGACGTTCTCCATAGGACGATTTTTATTTCACCGTTCGTAAAATCTCTAAACGTACAATGTTTCGACCAATGCCGTGAGTTAAACAATTAGTTAAAGTGTGCCGGATTTCTTACCGAGCTATTTAAAGCCATCTACAAAATCGGCAGAAAAACTCATATTTTATACCACTAGAAAGACAAATCAAAATAAGCAAAAATGTAATTATATTTTGATTTAAATCTCGACATCAGCATCAAACTCACATTTATTATAATAGATGTAGAGAGTATTTATGACAACGCTCAATTATACGTTACAAGAGCCTTGAATAAATATACATTTATTAACCTGTCGTTCAAAGATTTTCCGGTTACACTAATTAGAACATATATAAACTGTATCAATAGAGAAAACTCCAAAAACAAAAAAATAATCATCATTTTCCGTAAGAAAGAGTGAGACTTTTAATAGCAAGGCTCAGCTTCAATCTTAAGTACTCTCTCTCGTCATATTTAAATTCGCATTCTTAAAACTGCGCTTTATTTTGACATAATTAAAATCAGTTAATCAGCATAGCTAAAGAAGACTTTCGGCAAGAATTGTATGCCTAAAGAACCAGACTAACGCGGTGAAAAGCTATAACGAGGCAGTTTTTTTAAATATGGTCGTGTGATCAGTGTACTGTGTGTTATCAGATTTCTGAAGATGGCATTAGAAATGATGCTAGAAAATGCCACAAAACCAAGCTGAGATCGAAAATCATTTACAATGGTTAGTACAGATGGTGTGCAAACCATCGGAGAAAGGGGACAAATCAGCACCCAGCCACCAAGAGGCCGAACTCGACGAGGATCAATCGGATAATTTTGGAACCGAGAATACAAATCGACCACACACGAAAGAAAATCGCGGATGCGTGAAATGTAACAAAGCGTATCCTAAAAAGGACCATAAATATGATTCCAAGGGCTTTATTCGTCTATATGAAGCTAAAACGTGAATAGAAACGTATGTATCTCTAGCATTTGTAATAAGGAAGTAGAACATTCTCCGGGCAGCAGTACAACTGACCGCTTGTCAACAATAACAATAAGAGAGGAACAGTACCAATTTTCTGTCAACATTCACCAAATAAAAAGAAGCAGCGCACTCCAGTTAATAGCAATACTTTCTGAGATATCATAAGCAATTAAAAAACAAAAAAAACACTAAGAACAATATCGGCTATTCCCGAACACGAGTTAGGCATACATTCAGGATTATTCACACAAACATCAGGGTAATAAATCAACTCATTCCAGTCAACTTGCTAGTTAGCAAGCGCACACCAAAAGAGCACAAAACACACAAATTTATGAGCACCACCTCGTTAAATTAAAACTAATTGCGAAAATTGACTGTAGACATTCGGGTGCAGAACACAAGAGAAAAACGTCAGCTTCATTGAAACTTATAAGGACTCAAAGTGAAACACTGCCACTCAATGACTATTTTTACTAACGACATCATCATCAATATTCTATAACGAGAAGTGTAAACACAATCGAATATATATATATATATATATATATATATATATATATATTACGACACTCATATAGAAGGGTTTCACGGCTGTCGTGAAACCAGGAGTCACAGGCCTAGGCGCCGCCTTTGGAATGACCCTTCTAGTCTTGAAGGAGTTTAAATGAACTTTGTTATCTCTCGAATATCACCTTATATATATATATATATATATATATATATATATATATATATCAAGGTGTCGATCTGGAGTAAACACCTCGACCCATTATGTGCATATATTTAGAATTGTTCGAAGAAGGATACAGTAAAAATGAATTCAGAGCATTTTAACTGTAGCTAGTGCTAGAGATTAATTTTGTGAACAAATATTATCACAATGAGTCATCTGACTATTCTGACCACAAACACACACACACACACCCAAAAAAGATATGTTAACAATATAAACGAAACAATGCATAAGGTCGTAGTTGCAATTCGTCAAGTAAACAGATTTCCCTCTTATTTTTAATTAGTGAAGCACGTGCAAGTATTTACCATGACCGATGCACGAACTGTGACGCATTTGCTTCTGAGTCTTGCACTCATTGAACCGCGCCACACCTGTTGCACCCTACGCGCCAACTTTAGCTGCATACCAACGTATGCTTTAGTTAACCGTCTCTTTGGGTGGGGTTTATATGTCATCTCCTCGACATAACGATCCAACTAGCATCCGCAAATCTGTCAATATGGAATAGACGCCATGCCACCTGGGAAATTTATACTAAATTGAAGTGATTGTCGCGTGATTTTGATTATATTATAATTTGTCAGCATAAACGAAACATTGCCACGAACCGAGCTCGAACTGAGGCACTTTTTCCTTGGAGATTAGCACTTATCCACTGCATTAATCTTGCCGATACCCACAAGCAATTTGCAGTTGTATACTAATCCTTATATATACATATACTAAGTATACACATTAATAGCGTTCTTTCTTAACATAATTTGTTTTTAAAACATGCAAAACAGATATAGTAAAAATCCTTTCATAAAACTTTTATTCAATAGCACCTTAACAGGTGGTATTTTGTCCGTTCTATTATGACAGATATGGAGTGGTCAGTTAGAAATTCAGGTAGAAGGAGAATCCAATAGGCTCCATCTGAAGGAAAGGCTAAGCCCAACAAACACGAGTATATAATGAAAATTAGCTTGTAGAGTAGAACAGGAGTAGCGCAATGAATAAGTTCATATTTCCGAAGAAAATGATTTATGGTTCGAGCCCCGGTCGCGGAAAATTCTGGCGAGTATTTGAAGAGTTATATATAAGAACAAAACCGGTCAATTCAGCCAATTTTCTGTGCTACCGTTTACAATGTTTAATTTATAATGACAATATATATATACATACCCTGGGCTTTCATTTGATTATCTGGGTGCCAACTAGTCTGACTCGGTTTCTTTTCTATTTCTTTTTTTGACTGATTAATCAGTGCATATGCGTATGTGTCTGTTTGCGTGCCCTATAAATATGGAATAGCTTAAGAATTGCTTAGCAAATTAACGTATTACATTCCAAAAAATTAGAGCTGGCAGTGATCGTACCCAAATGATTTGATTTAAAGATACTCTACTCAGTCACAAGAATATAGAATCCTTACTTGTCATGCAATTTCCAATGTTGTCTGAGTTATGCCTTGGCCTGATTTTATGTCATGTGGACTCAAAATAATGTTGACATCATGTTCAAGTAGTTTCACTTTGTTTGATAAATTCGGCAATGTTACCGCTATACCAATACAATGTGTGTTATTAAATCTTAATGTTTTATTCCGACACACCTGAGCAGTATTTTACGAGAACTGCTTTAAAATGGCACATAAGTATGTCTACGAGACACAGTTGGTTAATTTAACGGGTGACAACTTGGTATTGGTTATATCAAGAAAGTCTTGCGCGAAGAACTAATTGACCATTTGTTGTCATGGAAACTAATAAAAAAGTAATATCTTAATATTATTATTACATATTACATACATATTATTATTACATAGTAGTAGTAGTAGTAGTAGTAGTAGTAGTAGTAGTAGTAGTAGTAGTAGTAGTAGTAGTAGTAGTAGTAGTAGTAGTAGTAGTAGTAGTAGTAATAGTAGTAGTAGTAGTGGTAGTAGTAGTAGTAGTAGTAGTAGTAGTAGTAGTAGTAGTAGTAGTAGTAGTAGTAGTAGTAATAGTATTATTATTATTATTATTATTATTATTATTATTGTTATTATTATTATTGTTATTACTATTATTGCCTTTCAAAACAATTTTACCTCGGTGTAGCCCTGAGTGAAATACTCCGGTAACTCCTCCAATGCATCACGAACCTTGCTCAGTGTGGGCAATAAAGTTTCCATATCTCTGAGAGCTTCGGTGCTTTCTTGCAATTGTGCCTGAATAACCGGAACAGATGGTAGATTGGCTTCTGCCACTGATTCCAAGTAGTCCATCATGTCAAGCAGCCATTTCTCAAGTCCTTCTAGTTGACTCTAAAATACATTATTTAACACAACATTTCAATAAATGACAACATTATGTCAACAAGGCTATTTAAAATCTAAATATCTCTTGTCACAAATTATGTAAAAAAAACTTTAAAATTTCATTTTAAAATATTTCAAATGGTAATTTTAAAGGATGATAGACGAAGTATTGTCCATAAATCTGTTTTAAAGGCACATTCAGCAATTGGAAGAATAAAAGGAATGTAACAACATTACAAGATCATATAAAAGTTTGAATGATTTTAATTTGAATGCTTTAAATCAAGTGAGATAAACACCAATCTAATTTTATTTAATCACCTACATAACATTTACCTGATTATCTAGTTCCGATTCGATTTGTTTGCATCCGCTGTCTACCTGTATAACATAATTGTTCAACCACCAGTCATACCAACTAATCCGTTTCGACATCCCACAGTCAACGTCAGGGTGCAACGAATAAATAACCAACAGTAAAGTATCGCAATAAATTTGAAGCTACAAAAAGGTGAACCCCGGTTAACAACCTCTGTAGCCTCAGAATCAATACCTTTGTGCAGATTTCACTGCATTTATGTATGTAAATCACTTTTTCCCTCTTTCTATATGCCCTCCGAGTTGATCCTTTTTAGTCAGTTTGTCGACGTGCTCCAATGATGACCATAGCGAAACGAAACACGTCACTTCATGTCACTGATGATAGTTTTGATCTTTTGTGCGACTGGCTACGTACAATAGGATTGGTGTTTATCTGAAGCTCGCAATATTGATTTAAAGAACCAAACTCAAAACAGTAAAAAGTAGAATCCAGTATTCACTATCAAATTCATAGAACTATTGCAGACGGGAATTAAAGATTCTTATCTTATTCCAAAATATTACTTAACAGTTAAACTAGAAGGATATAAAGCAGAATTGAAAAACTTTTCAACAAATCTATGCGACGGGCTTAGCTCTCTACTTTTCTGACTCTACAACACACATTTACTTTGAGAAAAATTATGCAAGTACAGCAATAATTTTGCGGGTTCTATAAAGATAATTTATTGAACTCGATTTATATATTCGTTATGATAATCACTTTAGTACAAATTCGGATCTTTGCAGGTAAATTAGAAGTTTACACATTAAAAAGGCTGATATTAAGATCAAATTATTTCTACAATGCAGGAAATATCATTTAAATGCGGAAAAATTGTACATACATAAATCAATATCCACTTTCCCGATCAGCAAATTTGAAGCTTATTTGTACACAAACAAAAGCGCAAACTATGTTGAAAGACATTCGTCGTTATCTCATTATTTCTTTTCGCTTGACAATTGCTGTAACCCCGCAGGTGAAATTTTTGCTGATGTCTCACAGATCAGTACATCATGTTCAATATCTCTGTGAAGATCGTCTTTGTAAATTTTAATTTTTTACTTTCTATTAATGGATAAATCCGACATACCCAAGCTGGTGCCTATCCCATGATTGCGGTGACATCATTTGGCAATAATAGAATTTGTTAAATAATGAAAATGTTCACCTAAATTGTCTTTTCTTAACAAACACATATCATACCAGAAGTTCACTGCATAAAATGTGCTTCAGAATTAGTCCATTGACTAAAAGTCCTAAAGGAAGGATAATACTTTACCTTACAGATAAACGAAGGTTTTCTAAACAAAACTGAAAGAAGCAATTCGCACATCTATTTATTACGAGACACTTAATCGCAAAAAAGCGTAAAAGCATTATCTTCTTTTGCTAAAATGGAAGTAGAGTCTAAGTGAAATGTCATTATCATGCGTTCTCCATAACAATTAATGCTGATTACTTCTAGTGCTGGTTTTATTGTCGGTGTTCTAGGCGTAAATAAAGGACTGGAATGAAAACACTGTTGTTGCTGTTTTTGTAGATATAAAAATACGAGAAAAATATAGTTATTTACCACAAAGAAGAAAATCATTAACATTTAATAAATTGAAATCTAAATGAGTAAATATCAATTCTAGATTATAATTTACCGTAAATATTTCATGGCGCTCCGTTAACTCCTGCAATTTCTCCAGGCGCTGTTCGAGTTCCTGACCCAGGTACAGCAATGCTTTCTTGTCCATTTCATTACTGTCAGGTGAGCTTCCCTTTAGAGCGCTTGCGTTCTGGACTCTTGCTTCAATCTCCTAAAAAAGTGTATGATTTTCAAGAAAAAATTAAATGTTACCCTAAATGCAGCTCAACTACGAGTGTTATTTAGGGTAACACACTTGCCTTTGCCAGCAATCAAAGAGAAACAGCCGTTAATGTCGACATCAAATATTATCTACCAATGTATATGCGCAAGTTATCGATCAACTTACGCAGGCCGATCGACCAGACGGTTAATTACTCGAATGAGAGAACATTGCAACTTAAACGCCTGTTTTAAATCAAATTGTGAATACACGTCTGCTATTGCGCAACACATCATCGAATAATTTTCCTTAAGTTCTCCAGACGTAGCATTCAAAGTAATTATTAAATGCTAAAACAAAAGGGAGCTAGTCACATACGAAGCCTTATGGACAAACAAATTGCAGCCGGATTTATGAAAGCAGAAGAAGCATGTACAGACATTGAGCTTGAACTGGATGTGACGCATGCAATTGATTGGTTTCCGTTTTTCACACTCTCTCTATGTTCACAAATTTCTATCTTGTTTTGCTTTCCAATTTATATATTAAGATATGTTCATTAGAAGATACTTGAGGAGATAATGAGAAAGAAACGTTTCTTGTATCTGATAAAATTTCTTTTTTTTCACATGGGAAGGGTACAATGAAATATAAATTTGTTAGTATAAATTAAGCATTGCATAATTTAGCGAAGTTAATGCATCCAGTAGATCAGTTTTATCCTTTTTGGGAATAATTCAACTACTGTCCAGAATTTTTGCCGCAGACAAGGCTCAATCCTGGGCAAATCTGCTTCGGATTGTACTGGATGAATTGCCCTTATTACGAAGTACAATACTTAGTACATATTGCAAAAAAATATATAATAGGATTGGTGTTTATCTCAAGTTCTCAACCTTGATTAAAATATCTGTCATAGCCGCACGTGCAATCAATAGTCGTTTAATTAAAGAGGATAATTAAAAGTAAGTATCGCACAATGGAATGTAGACACTGAAAATAATTACCTCGTTAGCAAACACAAAGAGAGGGTAAATGTTTATTGTTTGACCGCAAAAAAACTATTTTTTCCATAAAATTTATTCAGCTGGTTGGTTATTTTAAAATTTTCTAAAAGTATTCTGGTGCTAAATACAATTTAATGGAACAGACAATGCTATTTGTCTATAGAAATATAATGACAGTTTGCAACCTAGGTTTATGTAAATTTTAAAATTGGTTTGTCGTGAATTATGTGAATAAAACTAAACGGAAATACATGAAAAAACTACTGCATCTAGAGCAAACAAAAGGGTTAAACTGTAAGCATACAAGAATGTTAATTTGGCGCACACATTGCACGTGGTTACAAATTGTTCGAAGTACTGAATCAAATTTCGTACGTTGTTAACATTTGGTAGAGAAAAACACCACTGTATCTTACTATAGCAACACTGAGAAATCACGTGATAATGCTGTCAGACAAAGCATCACATTGAACTAGATTTTCATCAGAGCGAAAAGAACTCAATGCTAGATCTAACATCAGCTAGCCTTTCTACGCATTTTACATGGCATCATACCATGGGTTCCAGCCGAGAGGCGTTACTTCCGAACATAATGCGTTGCGGCTGGCGGTAGTTTTGCTATGTTGTTCGACGACTGGTTAAATACAATGGGATTGGTGTTTACTTCAAGCTCGCAAACTTGATTTAAAGAAGTGTTACCACCACACGCGCAATCAATTATTGCTAAATTGTATTGCCAATAGTGGAACTTATATGTTACTTGGTACGCAATACCTAATCCAAACTTGTACATATATTATGTCTTCATATCAATGAATAAATAAATGTTATATATTTCGTTTGATGGTGGCACGATTAACGCGAAATGTAATGAGTGATGTCGATCGAATACAGAATGTATGGATATGCAGAAAAAACAGGTATTGGTGAGTAGTAATTCTCTATTTTGGTGAAATTTAGCCTATCCAGAAATCCATTTTGTTGGTATAGTTTAGAGACTCGGTATACATTATATATTGTGAGTTGGCTTTGAATTAGCATTGACGAAGATATTATATGAAGTTAGCTCCATTACTGCTTGAGCGCACAATTCTATGGGAGATTGTACTGTCTACCTGTCCTACATTTCTCTACCAAATGTACAACGCTTATAGGGCGTAATACCGCTTTCTACTGATGAGTCGTCTGCAAACACGATACGCATGTGTAAATGAGATAAAAACAGTTTTTATGCTGCCTGGCATATTATTTCGGTCTTAATTGAACAAATTTGTTACAGGGTAAGAAATATCTAAAAAATATACTAAAACTTTCGATTTAACATAACCAGAATTTTGGCAATGAGGAAAATGTGAAAACTCACAACTTCAGTTATGAAAAAGTGTGGTATTTTTGTGAGCCGCTTCTTGTCCTTTACAGATATCAGTTAGATTGCATTTTTATTCCTGCTTGTAGAATTGCCTATATTCTCTGTTGATAACAGGATAACGTCATTATCTGTGACTGACGGTATTATTGCTGTGTTATTTGTCCGGTTTTTAAATATGTGCTAACTACAATTCGACAATTTTTTTACTGTTTACCAATCATTCGTTACTGTGATGCTGATAACAATTGCTTAGATCAGTCCTTGGTGATTTAGATGAGCATTCATTTCGTTTTACAACTGTTCGCACTACCCAGAACAGATAACAATCATCTACACAATTAGGGACGCGTTTTTATGAACAACTGAGTTAGGGTGTAGGCAAATGCGCTCTAAACTATTACGTCGTTGATATACTACTGATTAAAACTACTTCAGCAATAAAGAGTAAACAAAATCAGGTTAAACGTTATTTTTTGCTGCATTTAGTAACCAAATCACAATTCAAACTTAAAACCAAAGAAGTAGTTAGGCAATCTATTAAAATTTTACCAATTTTGATCATTTTTTAATATTTCCAATTAAAACATTACTCTTACTTTAAATTTACTAAATGGCTTAAACGAAATTGTAAGAATGTTAATGGGTCATTAATCCAAAACCAAAAAAAAGAAATGCTGAAACTTAAGGCCACATTATTCCACGGGTAGGGCTCGAACTCGGGCACGTCTGCTTCGGAATCTGTAGTCCTAACCAGTGAGCAACACTGACGCCTTTTCACCTGATGAACAGAGTTCGTTTAGATGAGTAAAATCATATCACAATTACATTAACCAGGTAATTTGCAGTTATACGCACAAAAACTCTTGCGCGATGCGCGCTTATCAGGTGAAATAGCAGAAATTGTTATTATATCTGTAAAGTGAACTCGACAAAGCGAAATTTTCTACTTCCGTTATTAATTATTTAAAAGTTTTCGGATATGGAGGATACTGCGAAATAAGTAACGAAAACGCAGATGAAGGCATGAATAAGATTTAACAGTTTGGAAACATAAAACGTAGATAATTGTGTTGCATCCAGTCACGCAACATTTTTTCTGTAGAATTTCTCCGAAAGATTGATTATTCACAAATTTGCTCAAATTTTCTTTGTATGCTGTACAGCTTAATGCGAAAACCGAGCGTGTCTTGAATGACGTTATCAATCGAGAACTAAATAGAAATCGAAACAAGTGCTGACAAGAAAATATTTTACGGCCTAGCCGGAATATTGGATTAAAAGTAAATTTTATCGTCGTCAGTTTAGTCAACGGTTACTTATTTGTACAATTTATAAACGAAAGCTGAAATCTGCAAAAAAGATTATGACTGCCACTGCATCGACCTTGTGCCGTTGGCATTTCAATGAAGCCCAGCTTATGTGAGACGTCTACGAATAGTAGCCGCATTCCTGACTTTCAGGACATCATATTCGCATGGCGATTCAATCCCCGCCGCTAAATTTATGGTCGTGCTAACGTTATGAAGAAGGAAACTGGAAACACCGCAGAAAGTGTAACTGAGAACAGTCTTGTTATGTTGTGCGATTTGTTGTAAACTTAGCATTTTTGTTTGGTTCAAACGCCCTAAGACGATTTAACTTTATGTGTAGCTTTTTCGGAGATTTGAACAAAATATGAACGGAAATTGTTTGGATATTGGTTAAATAATAGTTTTTCTATAAATTTAGTAATTAAGGCAACGCAAAGGCAACGGTTTTATAATCATTTCTACGACTGACGTGAAGAGCAGCCACCATAGATTCCAAGTCATCCACATTCTCGGCGCGTTGCTTCTCGAGTACCTTCTTCGCATCAGTCAAAATCGTTTGCACGCTTTCTTCCTCGACGTTACCTACGAAGCAAAATCAACGAATTGTGCAAAATGTAAACAATGATTTCCACGAAAAATATGTCGCTCATATCTGAAGCATAAGTTAAAATCAGTCTTGATATAAATTAATTTATAAAATTATGTACCACATTGATCAGCAATAACAAATAAATTTGTTTATATTTCAATAAAGAGTGCAAAAACTGCATTTTTTAGACTAATTAAACGAACATCGGTTGCGCCAGCGGTGATAACAATTAATGTAATCAAGTTTGCAATCTTGATATGAACACCTGACCCATTAAGTAAATACATTTCTCAGTATAAAATAAGAATTTGCTAGTGTAGAAGGAGCAATTCATCCAGTTTTCCGTTTTCGTCCTCATTGAGAACTCATCACATACTGGCCAGAATTTGCTGCGGACAGGGTCCGAACCTGGGAACGTCTGCTTCGGAATTTGATGCTGTAACCTCTGAGCCAGGCTGCCGCACAATACACACAATTTTCGGTTATATAATAGCAAATGTAACTCGGTTGTTATTTATTTTAGGTGGAGCTCATATGGCATCCATTTAGACCCAAAGTCCAATAACCATAACCAATCTAAGATTGTTGAACATAAACCACACTATAATCAAGGTTGCGGTCTTGATATAAACACCTGACCCATTAAGTAAATACATCTCTCAGTATAAACTAAGAATTGTATAGTGTAGAAAGAGCAATTCACCAGTAGTCCGGTTTCGTCCTTATTGGGAACTCATCATGTACTGGTCAGAATTTGCCGCGGACAGGGCTCGAAACCGCACAAATACGCCCAATTTTTAGTTATATTCCAACTAATGTAATTAGTTTATACTTTTTACTTTTAGTTTAAGTTCCTATGGCATCCATTTAGACCAAAAAATTCCAAATAACCATCCCAATTTGTCATTTTTGAACATGCATCACACTACATGGGGAAATGGATTATTTTTTTGTTATCACCGCCACGGCAACCAATGTTCGTTCAATTATTTAAATGCTCATTTCAATACCATTTCCTCATCTAGTGTGGTGTTTGTTCAATAATGAGAAATTGAGGATGGCAAGTTAGAACTTTGGACCTAAAGGGATGCCATATAAGCCCCACTTAATAGAAAAAAGACCCACCAAGTAACATTAATTAGTATATAACTGAAAATTTGTGTACTGTGCAGCAGCGTGGCTCAGTGGTTAGAGCACGAAATTCCGAAGCAGACGTGCCCAGGTTCGAGCCCTGTCCGCGGCAAATACTGACCAGTACGTGAGGAGTTCCCAATGAGAACGAAACCGGTCTACTTGATGAATTGATATTCTACACTATACAATTCATATTTTATACTGACAAATTTATTTACTTAATGGGTCAGGTGTTTATATCAAGATCGCAACCTTGATTACAGTAATTGTTTAGACTAGCGGGAAGTGTGATGATTCTGGATTGTCCTAACGTAATGTTACGGTTGTGCTTTCAATTACATAATTTGTAGATGCCTTTAAAAGCTTCATGCTGCAACAAAAAAATGTTTAGAATTTCCAATGAAAATGATGCAACATATCAGTTATCAAAACGAAGGGATCCAATATTGTCAATGAGAAAAGTAATGGCGAAATTCCTAAAAAACCACTCGATAAATCAAAAATGCCTAATGCATAAATTAACCACGACTGGCTCACATCAATGTTCACATTAAATAATTTTTTTGCCTGAATTCCAGGTGTGTACATCACAAAATGTTGCGAATTTTCTAAGAAATCAAATTGAGTTTTACAGCAACATGATTAATATCATCTTCGTTGCGAGGAGCTTACCCATATATCTGGATGTATTTCGACTGATGTAATTAGGAAATAATTGGTCAATATTAAACAAGAACGGTATACCCAGATCAGCATAAAGAAATCGTGCAATCAAAATGTCTCTAGTGCTTTAACTTTAGTAACAGAACACCAGGAGTAGCCGACAAAATTGAGCCAATAACAGAATGTCTGATTATTTTCCTCTATTGCAGATTAAATTAATTGGTTTCTGCTGAATTCGGTATCTATTACCTGCCCTAAATGAAATAACATGTCACTAGGTACGTCAAGCCCTACAAAAAACTACAAAAATTAAGTCATAGAATGATGGTGTGCAGGGCTATATCATAATAGATACACAGTTATTTAAAACAAGATAGCAAGATGGAGATAAGCACCAATCCCATTGCATATATTCAGTCGTACACAACAGCGAATGTACCGCTAGTTATATGTTTTGACGCGCTTTTAACCAACATGATCAAAATCTAATCACGGCGGCAAACAGGCTAACGAGGATACAATCGTAATGCATATGCAAGGAATGAAAAATCAGGTCTGTGGTTCTCATCTCAAATAGTCTCGCATACACTGAACATGACTTAGTAGTTGGCCATGCTTCAGATCAATGAAGCAAAATAAACCAGAAACTGACCTCGCTGGTTTACATCCATATTCAATAGTCGCTGAACATTGGCGGCTTCTTTTTGAAACTCCATGCTGTTGCTTGCCACCCGAACGCGTCTTTCGGCTGTCTCCAGGAGACGATCTAAATAACGCCACCTCTCGTCGACCTCTTCGAACAGTTGATCTAACTCGTCAAAGTTTTCACCAGCTGCATTTTTTGCGGTGTTAGAATAATCAATATCCAAGAAAAATGAATTTTAAATTTTCACGTTTTTTACTGTTGGCCTATGTTTTCCATAAACAAGTTTTATTAACTTAAAACACTTTTCTTAATTTAATACCATTATGCCGTGACATAGCATTTAATGATATATAATAAATCTAAATTTTATAAAAATGAAAATTTTTTTTAAAACGTCACTGATTTCCCTGATGGTGGTAACAATTCTTTAAATCAAGTTTGCGGGCTTGAAGTAAACACCAATCCCATTGTATTTAACCAGGCGTCGAATAATATAGCAGAACCACTGCCAGTCGCACGCACCGACGCGTTTCGACCTTCCATGATCATCATCAGAACATCACTGCAAACTGACCAACGAGGATCAAACCGCAAAACATATATATGGAAAGAAAAATTTGATATGCGGCTCTCATATATTGTACAGCCGAAATTTCCAGTCAAGTTCAATGTATGTATAATATTTTTTGCTATTGTAACACGTTTAAGTTGCAACGTTCTTCCATTAGTCATACAACCATCCGATCGAACGGCCTTTCGTAAGTTGATCGACAACTTGCGCATGCATATTGGTAAATAATATTTGATGTCGACATTAACGACTGCTACTATTTGATGAATAATATGAGAAAGAAGCAGTTCTTGCATATGATAAAGTTTCTTTTATCTTGTTGCACATGGAAAGGATATTATGAATATATATATATATATATATACATATATATATATATATATATATATCATAAAAATACCAAATTCATACACCCACAAATATATTCATTGTGGATAATAACCGCTTTATTTAGATAAAACACAATTGCAAATGACAATATTTCATTTATATGAATTCTGGGTTCTTATCTGATCAAGTGGACGAGAATTATTCAGCTTTTCAGTTTCACTTCTTTTTATTGTTGGAAATACTGCCATATCCGCAACAAACTCATGTGAGTACGTGATGAGTTCCCAATAAGGACGAAGTCAGTCAACTAGATGAATTGCCTTTTATACACTTTACAATTCTAAGTTTATACTGAAATATGTACGTACTTAATGGGTCAGGTGTTTATATCAAGACCGCAACCTTGAATATAGTAATATGGGTATGTGCCTGTATGCGGGTCTGAGTACATGTTCGATTCATTCGTATTATGTTTCAAAGTGGTGTTTTAGATTTGGTTATATTTCTATTCGTGAAATTAATTTTGACGAGGTTTTCGATTTGTTGGCTATATCATCTTCGAAAGATATTCCTCCTATTGACTCTGTCGTATCGCATTTTTCATGACTTTTTTTATTCCTTGTTGTCAAAGCAGAGTGTGCTGATTGCCGTGTTGAACGTTCATACGTTTCTGAAATTTTTCACTGCTAACATCTCTAGTGATTTTATTCGTGCAGCTGTGTTTACTTCAGCTCGTTTTGCAAATCTGTTCGTATGTTTGCCGATGTTGGTCCAATGAGTGTTCGGTTATACATGGATATTACAAACAATAGTTGGTTTATGTGATTCTTTGTCAGTTAATTAGAATATCCTGTAGGTAAAATTTTGAATTATTAGACCAGGGCCATTTTGTGCAAACTGTGAAATGCGTTAAATTGGCTATGTACTCCGTTTCAAATATATACTTCGAAATGGCTCATTTTCCTGACGAAGCCAGGCCTTTGAAATCAATTTTAAGGTAAATGCTGTTGGAGTCCTTTAATCAATCGCTACCGCACAAACAGAACAAATTGTAGACTATGAAGGATTTCGAGGGAATTGGCAAATGATCCTTGAAATCCATTGTCATGACTCTCTGTGTGATAAAGCTGATGCCAACTATTTCTTTTTGGAAATTAGCCTTAGCGATTCGATTTGACCGCTGTGTAATATATATATATATATATATATATATATATAAAGCTGAAATAAATTAAACAATGTGTAAATAGCTAGAACTGTTTATGCCCTAGTCTCTCATTTCGTCATACTCGAACAAAAACGAGACGTAGTTTTTATTATTGCAGTCAAAATTTGAACTCACGAATATTTTCTTCACAAATACATTACTCTTATCTATTCTATTTCAGTAAGTAATTGTATTAGTACTTTTAGTTTTATTCAGCGGTCAAATTTTTATTAAATGGGTTAATTATGTGTAAGATTGTGATAGTGTGAATATTAAAAATATACTTAATTTATAATTTGAATTAGATAACATTTTCACCACAATGTTTTCATCATGTTGGGTAAACTAGGTATGAGCTATGGGCGACATAAAAATTAATTGAATAAAAAAAGACGTGCACATGACAGTCAAGTCTGTTATCGAACATGAATGACGATAAACTGAAATATCAGCTTTTAACTACAATTTTAATGTTTTTGATACACAAATTGCTAGGCTTATGCCCTCAGTTTAATAAAAAATGTGACAATGTAACGTGACGATAGTCTAATTACACAAATGTACGTGTCAACGAGTACTCTATCGCTTTAAATCCAATTCAAGTAGAATAACATGCCAAATTTAAAAAAACAAGGCATCATCTTGTATGTACACTGCCTGCGAATTGCAGAAAGATCTCAGTAATTATATAAAGGTATTTTACAATTTTAAAAATAGTAAATCACATTCTCTCTAACTGAAGAACATAATTTTGTAATATAGCGCAATGAAAATTCTATTAAATCCAAAAACCTTAATTCTCCAATATTTACTTTTAGTATGTTCAAAAGAGCGCATCTATGAATTTGACTGCTTCGTGTGTGTCTCATCGAATTTCAACACTTTTCTTGTTGTTACACAAATATTTATCTTTGTTTCACATCTAACATATACGATAATGCTCTTGTCAAATTTACATAAATCGTACGGTGAAATTTTTCTGTGTATTTAACCGGCGTCACAAAAAACAGAACCAATTTTGTTCCAGCTTTTAAGCAAAACAACCAAAAATAACAAAACGTTATTATGCTGACTAACTGCAGCTTTTTTCCATCGAACAAATATGTAAAAAATATGGAAACGATTCTGAAAAGAATGTGCACTTGCTGAAAAAAGCATGGATAGAAATACCAGGGACATTTTCACAAACGATCGATAATTCATGGTCAACAGTGGAGAAAAAATTGCTGAAAATAAAACAGCCGTGAGTTAATAATTTTATCCCTGGATGATTTAATACAGACGTAACACCTTTTTTTATATAATGTACCGAAAGAGATAATTTTGTGTGTCAAATATATGCCGTATTGAACAAAGCATTCAGCATAAACTTATTGTAAAATAAAGGAATGTTAATTGCACGGGTGGTAATAAGATATATTAAAATCATATTTGTTGCAGTTAAATATGCACAAGTTGCAAATTACTTTAAATCGAACCAACATTCCGGTCAAGTATAAGAGCCACAGAACGAGTAGAAAAAATTAGATTACACATAAGGAATATAGTTAAATAATGAGCTTTACTTTTTTAATCATATAAAAAACCAGCATGATATAATACTACGCAAAATTAACCGAGAATTCAAATTGTATTAGAGATCGCTTCAGAAACACAGGACTATATTGTTCGAGATATATAATGTCTTATAAGAACAGCAAAGTTAGTTATCTGTATCAATTTTGCACAATATATTCGATATTTTACTCTTCCACATAAATATTTTATAATATATTCTTTAATTTACTCAATAACTACCTCAATTAGAAGAAAGAGAAATTTTAATACTAAATTTTCGATTCAACGTTGTTTTCGATATACAAAAGCTTGAAGTGTGTAAAAGCTATTTAAATTGAAGTTACAATCCCATTAGATACATTAATTTTTCAGTATAATATAAAAAATCATTGATTGTTTGGGTTGTGGTGACAATTCTTGAAATCAAGTTTGCGAGCTTGAAGTAAACACTAATCCCAAAGTATTTAACCAGACGTCAAACAACATAGAAAACCTACTACCAGTCGCACGCACTGACGCGTTTGGACCTTCCATGATCATCACCAGAGTACGACAGCAAACTGACTAGCGAGGATCAATCCGCATTGCATATATATGGAAAGCAAAATTAGATATGCGACTCTCACCTCTAGCAGTCTCGCATATATTGTACTTGACTGGAAATGTGTTTACTTCAAGCTCACAAACTTCATTTAAAGTATAAACTAAACATTGTATGGGGTAGAAAAGGAAATTCATCCAGTATGCCGGTATTCAATGGGTTTGGTGTTTATATCTAGATAGCAATCTTCATTTAAATAATTATAATCACCACCAGCGTAACCGTTTGTGATTCTGTTTTTTATATTGTGATTTAATTTTGCAGAGCAATATACAGTAATACTTTCTAGGTTTTAAATATTATTTTTCTTAATTTTTACATTGAGTCAGTTTTTATGCACGGACTAATGCCTAAAAGGCATTAATTGAAATGGGTCGGAATATGCTGATGTAAATATTAGAATTTTGAAGATTGTAGTATTTCAAAGTAATTTATTTTGATGTATAAATCTATCCGTAGAACATTCATTACCTGTGTTTTGTCAATTATACCAGTGTAAGGGAGATCCAATATATAATTACACATAACTACTTTATTTAGCAGAAGATATAAGAGACCCAGTTTTCGCACAGACAAGGTACACTTTTAGATAAGTGTCAAATTTTTCTCCTATGTACTACTAATCCTATTGGTTAAATTAAAATTCCATTGGTATTTCTAAGCAATTCTTCATACGAGTGTGAGTTTTACCATAGCTGAAGTAAGACATACCGCCTAAGAGCTCCTGGCGATAACGTTCACCCATTTGGAACATGGCTTGCATTGCATCCTGCCAGTTAGAAGATTCCGTTTTGACACGCTTCAGCACAGCAGCGGCTGATGGGTCTATGCTAGTTGTTTTCGAGGCTGCGCCCAATTTCGTAGAATTTATGGTCTGTGATTTTAAGTAACCTTTGTCTTTAAGCGAAGACTCTGTGAGGCCATTCGCAGAACCAGAAGGCTCAGGATTGCCGTCGGTGAGCACCAACTGGCTGTCGTCCATAGTGATATATTCAAGAGATTCGGCAGCGGAATCAAGCCAATTAAGCAGTTCCTCAGCCTTCGTCTCGAAATCTGTTCTATAGTCACCTGAATTAGAAGAACTTTGTTCTGCGTCTGCTGCTTTACAGGTAACATCGTTATTGTTACCAGATTCCATCATACGGCTGGCCGAGGTTCTTTCTAAAATGGATTCATAAAAGATGTGAATTATTTAGTAACATATGATCATGTTTATCTGTTTTTTAAATAATTGTTAACTTTAGTCACATTCACTACATGCTTGGTAAAACTGGCATGTTGTAGCTACCTAATTGAAATTAAGAATGTTTATTCCGTTTTGAAAACGGGCAGCAAGATCAAGTACGCAAACATGGCACACGGAATTTTGATTCTCCGCGATTTGTGTTCGCGGACTGTCGCATTGCACTATCAGTTGCGCAAAGATTCGATGGATCCCCGTTTTCAAGTACGCATCGATTGTGTCTTATAGTTGCCTCGGTTCAGATTCATCCCTTCCTTCCGAAGGCTTCAACATCTTTCATACTAACCATTGGAAATGAGGTACGATCTAATCTTCATTGACTGACGACGTTTCGGTCTCTAATCACACCACAATACAAATGCTAATAAGAACAGATTTAAGCAAACTGACCAAAATTCAACGAATATTATATCGTACCTAATTTCCAGTAGTTAGTATAAAAGATGTTAAAGCCTGCGAAAAAAGGGACGAATCCGCACCTAGTCAAAAAAAGTCGAAATCGATGCGTACTTGTAAAAGGGTAGCAACCTGATCTATGCGAAACGGATAGTGCAAAGCGACAAGCAGCGAATTCAAATCGCTGAGAATCAAGGTGTCATGCTCGCATTGCGCAAACATTCAGAAATAACTGGCACACTGCGTATTTGTAGCGCATTAATAAATAGTTACACACGCATCTTTAAAAGTGCATCGTAATAGGGCTAAGAGCAGAATAAAATGAAAACCATTTTTTGTTTATACTAGTCCGCAACTGTATAGTATTCAACGTATACACAGCTAAAATCATAAGCTCAGTGCAAGACATTTTAGTATTTAGAAATGGTTATAAATGTAATTTGCTACATCGTCATGTTTCGAATCCACAAGTCACCTTCAGTTCGAAATACTGTTCCTTATGGCGTGGTCTTGAGGTAAGGCTATCACAATTAAACTATCAGACTTTGTGCCATATTTAAAAAATTAAAATATGTACAATGACTAAATTCAAGAAATCAAACTGCTCAATGCAAAAAATTTGACACTACCTTCCAGTATACTCCAGAGCAACATTTTCTCATCATTAACGTAAGAAATATACTCTTTTGGAATGCGAGTAATAGTGAAATTCATAGTGCCATATCCATGTGCACAAAAAAGGAAAAGAAGATTTATCAGATAAAAGAAACGTTTTTCTCATATTCTTTTCAAGTATCTTAACATGAAGATCTCTTTAGATATAAATTGAAAGGCCAAAATAGAAAAAGCTAAACGCGGAGAAGAATATAAGAAAGAAATATATTGTTGGCATTGTCTGTAGTATCATTCTTGCTCTAGAGTGGAGCTGATGAACACTCGGAATAGAATCTTATAAATGCATTTGTTCACCATTTGTCCAGATCCCCGCTTGCCGTGGTGCGCGTGCTAGTAGAAACTGAAGCCGCGAAAGTGATTCACGACGCCTTGAAAGAAACAGTATTTCTTGGCATTTGATTCTCAGCAATTTTTTGTGTAAGACCATCTAAGAGAAAGGAGACTGAGTAAAGGCAATACATCCTCACGAGGAATGAGTGTCCCGGTGCACTATAACAGTCCAAAGACAATAATAAATAATAAAATCAATAAAAATTATTGTACTGCTTCGGCCAGAGAGCAGTCAACAAAGGGCTACCATACCTGATGAGTGATCCAAAGCAAGTGATTAAAGGTATCAGTGCATGAAAACTGTTGATTTATTTGAAATTCAGAAATTAATTATTATTAAATACAATTTACTTTGTATCTTCTTTTAAAATAATG
>JAQBSW010004543.1:0-68019 GCA_029291075.1 Eudiplozoon nipponicum
CTTCCACTGTTGCTTGATATTGTCCAGTACAAAGGGAAAAAACGAACAGAGGCCCCGATGGCCTTTGATGACAATGTATTATTATTTCAACACAGAACAGCGTCACTCCTTCCAAAAATTGAAATTGTCCCACAAACAGCTTCCGCTGTTGCTTGATATTGTCCAGTACAAAAGGAAAAAAACGAACAGAGGCCCCGATGGCCTTTGATGACAATGTATTATTATTTCGACACAGAACAGCGTCACTCCTTCCAAAAATTGAAATTGTCCCGTAGGGAAGACAAACAAGGGCCCGTTGCCAATGAATTATTATATTCAACAGCAAGAATAACACACTGCTTCCAAAATTTGAAATTTTCCTTTAGGGAAGACGAACAGAGGCCTCGTTAGCCTTTGAATGCTCACACCACAAATTCACGAATATATACCCAAAAAAAATTTTGAAAAGCCAGGATCAGGGTGTTAGTCGATTTATCCGGTAAAGAAAGCACAAATGTCAATCTATTATTATATCCTCCAATACACACCACGAATATATATATATATATATACCCAAAAAAATTCAACAGATGACCACGATTTATCCCAAATAAATGAAAAAGGAAGTCAATTTTATTTATACCAAAAAAATCAGAACAATAATCACTATCCTGGCGCGGTCGCCAATTTTGTAAACGCCCCGGCTTCAAGTAAATGCCGTACGACGTTACAAACTCGGTTAAGGTGCTCTGAATAGAGATTAGTTGCTGATATGGGGGCCCTTAAGAGGGCCAGGTAATACGTTCGCTGGAAGTCTTCCGAAGTGAAGATGTCCTAGAGCCTTGGGTGGACTCTGGTTGAATGTTGACTCCCGTGGTTGAGCTGTGATCGCGTTGTGTATGGTGTCATGCAGGTCCTGCACTCAATTGGCTCGTCTCTCTGGTATCTCGCATCAAGACGAGTAGGGATTGACAACCGGTAAAGTGCAATATGCGCTGACAGCCGATCGAGCAAATACTCGAAGCAGGTAGAATGCAAATGTCACAACTGACTTGCATGGTAAATTACCGTGCTTAAATAGCATGCAATGTGTGCTTGCATACTATTGGTTAAACGTCGTTTAACGTGGTTAAACGGCAATTTGCTTTTTTCTCATTGGTGCAACGTAAATAGATTTGAATTTTATTTACGCAATATGTCACCGATTGATTTGTGTCGTTACACGGCCATAGCCAACTGATTTTCTCTATTGGACAGTAATATGGACATTCGAAAATGGGTTGAGGCCGAAAATTTATTTAGAAACTTGATATGGTTGCCCACATACACGATTTGTTGATGTATACATGCAGTGGATGCCGTCTTCAACAAAGTGATGGTTTTATTCTTATGAAGTGGCCGCATTATTTGGTTTGCTTATATGCACTGAGAACCGACCAAGGTGGACCGGGTTACTTAGGCATCTCATTGATATCTAACAAAAGCAAATCAGCGAGTTATATTAAACATAGTTACCTTTCAAATAATAATTCTAATTAAAATTTAACTGAATGAAATTTGAAATATGAGAAGGAATTGTCGATTTGAAGCAGTCTTAAAATTGATTTTATTTAACCAATAAGTTGATTTATTCACATTTACTGGTATTTGGAAATTCTGTTTAGATAGTTACTATTCATAAACGGATGTGATTTTTGAAAAATTTTTATATACATTCTTTATCCATTATGTCGAATGTTAGATATATCTGTAAAAATTAGTGCGAAAAACCTGTTATATATTTAAGTTTGTGAACTTCAGTTTAGAAAATGTAACTATGACTCACTAAAGCACACAAATAGTTTAGAATGGTCAGACAAAATCATGTTATTTAATATATAAGTTAATGTCTTTGGATGTAGACGTGATTAACTCTGATAATTGTATGAAGGAGCCAATATAATGGATGAATCCATCTTTCATAGGACTCTAGCCTGGACAAGTTATAATTTGAATAGCTATCCTTTGATTAAGCCTATGATCTGAACAAGTGTGTATCCAGAAGCGCCACTAAGTATATTGAACGATAGTTTGTGTTTTATCATTGATGCTTATATAAAAGAGAATAAAACAGCTAAATTGGATGGATGTAGAATAGAGAGGCCTTATGATAAAAATGGGATGTTATACTCTATGAAGCATTTCAAAAGCAGTAGGCCTGTAAAATTCACTGCAAATCAGGCAGATACGAATAAGTTCGTCGAATGACGTTCCTTCGATTTAAATGTGAAAGAGTAGAAAAAATTAAATACCTATTTGAATTCCACATAGTTTTCATAAATACGGTTTGTGAAAGTTCTTTAATTCCGGTTACGTTATTATTGGCATTTCTAAGTAGGAACACCTACAGCGATTTTGTGAATTGCGCTTAAAACGACAAGAGACACGTGAAAAACAAGCAACTGACGGAGATCGGAACACAGTAAAATGTCATCTTTTTGCATTAGAACTTGTTTAATCGATCGGTTACAATAAAAGAAAAAAAATTTCACTGAAAAAAAGCGTTTCCCGATTTCATGATCCACGTTTGAGAGTGTAATTTTAAACTTTTCATGTCGATATTTGAATTCTTAATATCTCGATACTTCTTTGCGAATGTCTACTTTAATACACGAATTCTCGCATCAAATATGAACAAATTTTTGTTCACTACCGAATTGTTCTTTTTTGTGGTGAATTTTCGAAATATTTAGAAAGAAAATTCGTATATTGGAAATAACGGCTATGTTGTGCAAAATAAGTATTATACAATAGTTACTATAATAGCATTTCTTTATGTTTACTAACAATGCAAAGCGATTCCAATTGAATATGAATATACATCTCAGAAAATGGCCACTACTTAAATGGCCGAATTTTAAACAAAAAAAGGAATCAAGGTTGCGGTCTTGATATAAACACCTGACCCATTAATTACTTACATATGTCAGTATAAACTAAAAATTGTATAGTGTAGAAAAGGCAATTCATCCAGTAGACCGGTTTCGTCCTTATTGGGAACTCATCAAGTACTGGCCAGAATTTGCCGCGGACAGGATACGAACCTGGGCACGTCTGCTTCGGAATCTGGTGCTCTAACCACTGGCCAGTACTTGATGAGTTCCCAATAAGGACGAAACCGGTCTACTGGATGAATTGCCTTTTCTACACTATACAATTCTTAGTTTATACTGACATGTAAGTAATTAATGGGTCAGGTGTTTATATCAAGACCGCAACCTTGATTATAATAATTGTTATCACCACCCGCGCAACCAATGTTCGTTTAATTATAAAAAAAGGAAATTTGTCATCATTCGGCACGCATCGCTTCTGTATTCACATGGAGATGAGAAAACCTTATTGTATTAGAAAATTTCAATTTTTTTAAAATTGATATCCGTTTGCGCTACAGTTTAGTGATTGCGCGAGCAAGTGATGGTCTGCTGTTAGAAATTAGAAAAAAATGATCAGTAGAATAAATGAAAGTGTTATGTCACATATCACATTTATTTATAGAGTGATCGACTGTGATTTAAGCATAAAATCTAATTATTATAGCCAACTGATACGGGTGCAAGCTGTCGATTATTTTGCATGGATTCTTTTCCAGAAAAAAAATGTCAAAATTAAATTTGTTGGCGCAAACCAATAGGCAGTCAGCTTGTAGAAATTGGCAACAGTTGAAGGTATGTCCCTATGTATATGTGATGAGATTGATCATATGAAAAATGAAACCACAGATTCCAAAGTCACTGATCAAAAGAAAGTGTAAGCCGTAACATATCTTCTAACTGCTTTCTTTTAAAAAAATCGATTAATCTTATTCATCGCAAATCTTAAAAAAACAAAATCAAGCGTTGCTTCTTTACTCGCATATTGTTGATTTATAATTCAACAGAATTTCTGCCGTTATTCTATTCAAAATATTGCATAAAAGAATGTAAAAAGGCGCGACTGGTTGTTTCAATTACCTGGTCTGTGCTGTGACAAACATACGCATAATCTAACATGGTATGTATAAAAAAATAGTTGAGGAAATTAAAATTCAGACACTGTAATTTCTCTTAGTTTTTTTTAATATTCAGCTATCATAAATACACGCACTTAATTTATTAATCTGTGTCCAAGATTTCTGATGAACTGTAGTAGACTAAGGAAGGATACCAAACGGGTTTCCAAAATATTTCTAAAAATCAATGATCCGGGAGTTAATCGATATGCGTCTTGAATTACATTTGTTTTGGTTCTTCAAGATACTTCGACATCCATTGACGGATGTCTTCTTCAATTCATACAACGTCACAAGTTTTAAAAACAAAATAATTTTAGTCAAATTAATCCAGTTCCGCATTATTTTCATTAATTAATTGAACTGGGGACATACTTTTATTTTTGACAAAGCAGATCAAGTAGGAATACAGAGAAATTATTAATATGACGAGACTATATACTTGCAAAAAAGAACTTGTTAAATGTTATTTCATTCACTCAATCAATGACGCTGTGTATTTTCTGCACTGAAAGATTTTGCTCAGCCGGTGGAAATTTGCGCTAGAGTTTTGGAAGACATATTGTACATGTAATGATGTATATCTCACGAAAAGTGAAATGAAAAACAATACCGAAACTAATCAATTTTATGTGCTAATTTAAAGTAAGCATGGAGAAGATTTAGGCGAAAAGATTCTTTTCAAAACGAAAATTTCTCACGGAACCAAAATGACAGTGCACACTAGTCCTAAATAGGTGGTCACCAGCCGGTAGATTTTGGGGTTTACTGACAAGAAGTTTTTTATACCTATAATACCATGTGTGACACTGAATTTTTAAAGAAAAGTTTTGTAGAAACCATGCATTTATCAGTTGAAGATTTGAAGCATATTTGTAGCCGCTTTTATAGAAGAACTTACATTCATTATTAAAAAAAAACATTTGCGACCAGGCAAAGAGCCTTGTGTTTTCTGCAAATTCCAGTGTTCGTCCGTTGATGCAAATTTTGCATCAATTGAAAGGTCGATCTTTACAGTTACTACTATATATCACTCAGAAAATAAAATGAAATATATTGCCGCGACTACACACTTAAGAGTTGCAAATTTAAAGTATACATGTAGGTGATTTTGAATAAAATAATAATTTTTACATAATCAAAAGTTTACACACAAACCATTAGGAAGTGTGCGCTTTGCACAAGCAAGTTGTTCAAAGCTGGTGGATATTTAAGTCATTTAAAAGGAAACTTTTTCAAGTTATGACAGGTATCACACAGACAATAAATGCGAAAATGATACCAGTACCGTCTACGGTTTCAGGCAACCAAGTCATATCACACACGGAAGCTGAAAGATAAAACTGTAACCCCAAAGCTTCTTGCGTTTCAGGCATTAAATATTTATGTGTAGCTGATTATAAAGAAAACGATTTGTTCTATTACACAAGATTCATTATACATTAAATATATTATATCAACTGATTTATTAGAGGAAAACGGCACACGAATTAATTTTGTAAAAATAGGAAAACTGTTTGTATTGAAAGTACGCAAATATACATATTAGTATTAAATATTCAAAATGAAGTAATGTAACTAAGCACACGTTTCCATGGGGCTTCCAAATCTAAATCTTAAAGCTAAATCATGAACATATTATTTTTTTGCACAGTTCAGGGCAATTTCGACTTCAAATCGTTATCAAATAGGTAAGCTTATCAACAAGCCTAGCCTTAATTAAAATTGACATGCGCTTTGCTGATATGTCGCAGTTTTCACAGAATAAAAACTTGTTTAGTGATAGACGTAAGGACGACAAAAATCTTACTTTGCACCAACGTAGTTGGTATGCGCAATGATAAGGTTTCACTATATCTTCTACTGCAACTACCAGCATTAGTTTTACCAAAGCTACAATGCCAATTATACATAGATTTATATTCCGATAGGGAAATTTTAGCGTCCATTGTAATAAATCTTGTTTTTCCATGAAAATGCGAACAAAAACATTTTTCTGCACGGACATTACCATGAAGATTTCTGAATCCAATGCAAAACTGAGCTTTTTTCATTTTAAAGATTTGGACTGATGTATATAACAAAATACCTTTCATGGGAATTTTAGCTGTCTAAATAAAACTAATTGGTGTGTTTTATTTCACCAGAAAATCAGTTTTCGAGATTGCCCGAAAACGTTGTTGTAAAATTATAAATTAATCAAATCATTATGGGGTAATAAATGCTTCATTTGTTTTAAAAATAACAAACCTACAAGCAGTTTCGTAAAATTTGATAATATTATCAAACTGATATGGAAATTGACAGGAACCTGGAATTCGGTGTATTTTTAAAAAAAGCTGAAAAAATATTAGCATATTTTATTTCAGATAAAACTTTCATTGATTAGGACTTGCCTATGCGAAAATCTCTTACGCAAAATATATCACATCAGAGCACATTTGAATGACCTATCTGACGTCTTAATTGAACTACGTTTGTTGTTGAAAATAAAGTTTTAATACTTTTGTCATAATGGGACTCGAAAAGCTAGACAAGCAAACATTGAAATGAAAACGTCTTCATTTCAAAGAAACTCACCTGATCCGAATTTATCGAAAAATAAACTCATTTCGTTATGCGTATTTTAATTTTAATTTTAGTATTTAACTTCACAGTTCAAACGATGGTCTAGGGATGTGCTGGTGTTTGACCCTGATCATGGCCGTTATAATTTTCGGCACATTGGAATAAAAGAATTTTTATTCGTTAATTAAAATGATACCATAAAAGCCTTATGTTGAAAATGTATTTTTGGTCTGTCATAGGCGTATACATGCTTGAGAACGAATTAATAAATTCAATGAATGAAATCCGAATTTTAGATTTAAAATTGAAGACGACAATCATGATAAATTAGTTTTTCTAAATGTGTCGCTCAATCGTAGAACTGGTGTTGTATTGTGCAGGTCAATCAATCATTAGAAAAATTGTTCTGCGCAAAATTTAAATTTAAACAGGCGAAACCCATTTGAATTGATTAAAATGATTAGATAATACAAGGCATAATAGTACAGTACGTATTTGTTCCCTAATTATTTGCAGATTTAGTTGAATGTTGTATTTAATACACCTATAATTAACGATCACTCAGAACATATTATGGGCATATATAACACTAACGACAAAAATAAATCTATCATGAATATGTGCACTGCTAGTAAGAAACTGGTGAATATTCGCAAACGTATAGTGGCAATGATATGCGTGAACAGCAGATTGCATTCCGCTTTGGCATTTAATTATTTTACACCTGATTTAATTTTGACACCATCCAACATTAAGCATACTCTAAATTGTGTTAAAGCCACAATTACACTGCGATCTCCATCTTATTCTACCTATCATTGCGATTGTACCAGTGTAAAATTATATGTAGACAGATGCATTAGAAGATTGAATTCAAACTTGTCCGAGTTCATACCAATTTGGGTAGTGCAAAATAGGCATTTTGTTACCCGTGCATCTATAACTAAACAAGCTCTTTTTCTTGTAGAATTTGTAAAACACCAAAAAATTGCTCTTCTGTTTCAATTATGGGTTTGTGGGCGAATACGTTTCCAAATTTATAAGGTATTGAAATAAGCGGAGCTTTTCAGAATTTTGTTAACAAAATTTTTTCCTTCACCGCCATTTCCATAGGACTTTCAAAAACAATGCATAACCTAGCATTGTTACGTTTCTTCATTTTGAAAATTACGACTTATTTGAATTTTGGTGTACTTTTTATGCAAACTTCATTTTATTTTTCAACAAAACCAATTTGCGTGTTCTACTTCTTTTACAAATTAGTTGATATATTGGAGCAAAAGTGCTATAGAACAGTTTTAAACATATATTTTTCAAAATTTACCGTAAAATATGCGTTTTATGTTTTTGAATTATAGATTTCTTACAAGCATTGCTGTTAAAAATGACAGCAATTTAAAAAATAAAACTATTTGCTGGTGTCTATCGAGACTGTCAGTTATTGGTAATGCTTACCCGCTGATGGATAAATTTTGTTTCTAAATAAAACCAGATATTACATTAAAAAAACTTATATCACAAATAATATGACTTCTACACACATCTTTGGTTAAGCCGTAAAATATTTTGGTGACTGCTTTAAAAAGATTATATTCGTTCAAAAAGAAATTTTTTCACTCAACGAATGAGGAAGTGCTTTTTAAGCCCAAGTATTCGGTTGTCGGACGTTAGAAATCGGTGGCAGTTCACGAGATAATCACCTTCTATTTTAACGCAGTATATTACACGGCATGGTAAATATCAAATAGTACAACACCTAAGAACTTACAAGTGCAATTCTTAAGATAAATGTTTTACTGCATTTACAGAAATATATGCGTTCTAACTGAAATTGTCTTTAACAACCAAACGCACTGTTCGTATTCTTTACTTGTAGATAATTATCCGTTCGTCAGTTGATGGAAAATTTTCATCTTCATGTAAAGACATATATCACACGGAAGATGAAGCAAAATATACCGTCCCGGCCACATATATTTCAGTTAAATTATTAAAGTATCTGTTTCGGTACTTTTACAGAAAACAAACATTTAATAATGCCAAAAATGTTTAACCAACATTTGAGCAGGGCGATTTATGCGGTTGTAGGTAGTTGATTAGAGTTCGAAATCGAAAAATAAAGCCATGTATCATTTGGTACCATTTTAACAACACAAAGCAATTCGCCGACATATTGCGTAAATTATATTCGATTCAATTTACACTGCACCAATGAGAAAAATGCGAAATTTGCCGTTAACCAATGGTGTGCGAGCAGACAATTAAGGCTATTTAAGCACGGTGAATTTACCAAGCAAGTCAGTTGTCGCGTCTGCCTTCTTCTTTGCGTTACCTGTGCGTGTTGTCTGCTATCGTCACCTACGCTGATTTTTGGGCTTCCTTCACACACATTGGCAATTTCAGTCACGCCAATCTAGTTGCTGTACATCTAGTGAGACGGAGCCCATATACAGTTGATCTTTTCAGTGAGCCAGTTACTGCAGAACTTCAACGAGAGTACTCATTTACTCACTCGCCATGGATGTCAACACCACAACAGAAGGAACAACAACCCAGTCAACCAGAGCTGGTCTCAAATGTCTAGGAGTACTTCTAGACAGCTACATTAACTGACCTGCTCGGCATTTAGCGGAGAACGCAATACCGCCCCTAATAAGGGCCCCCCCAACAGTACTAACTCAGCCATTTTGGGACCTAACTGACTTTGTAACGTCGTACGGCATTTACTTGAAGCTGGGGCGTTTATAACATAATCGATAAATAAAACCAAAATTTAATCACATTGCCATTTTTCAAGCTGCCAAAAATATAAAGCACTGGCTGCACACAAAGTAAGCAGCCCACGTAAAATGATTGTTTCTTCTTTAATAGATATTTTTTGTCTAAAAACAATTCCCTAAATCTCATGGCAAATACGTTGACGGAATAGGCAAACTAAAAGAATGAAACGCGTTTATCAGTTCAAGCATTAAAATATCTATTTCGATGCTTCTACTGAGCAAATCTATCGTAATGGAAAACTGTTCAATCCACCAACCAGTTAGTCATTTTCTGCAAATATTGTTTTATAGTCAGCTGATTGAAATTGGCGTCAGTTAATGAGAATATTTAGTCAAGCGGTTTTTCAATATATCACACAGAAGATGAAGCAAAATTTAACACCACACACACTATTAACGGGGCAAGCCCTAAAGTCTCATATTAGCTGATTTATCATAGAAAAAAATGCGCAAACTGGAATTTTATCAGGGAGCCAAAGATACACTGTAGTCGCAGCAAAGTTAGGCGGACAACTGGCGCAAATTGGCGCCATCTCATGTAAATGTTAAATCTTAGTATAATGTCATATTTCAAATAAAATCTGAAGCGACAAATACCACTATATCAACGCACCTATCCCTTAAAACCTTGAAGTGACCCTTACAACAGCTTCAATAACATACATTTAATGAAAGAGAAATTTATTTAAGTAACCATTGTTTTTGCGATATCTGCAATCGTGGACAGCGCTACGCTGGTATAAATTGTTATCTGTTCATTAGAAGTGGCAAAGAATACTTCGTAATAACCGCCTGTTGATTCTTCCCAGAAGTATATCACTAGCCGATTTTATTGACAATAATTTGCTGAAAACGATTCTGCACAAGCATTTGGTGGTCAGCTGTTAGATTTTAGAGTTGATTTGGTTTTTTATCTAGATTTAATGTATTATTTCAAAGAGATCCTGAATTTAGAAATACTACGAATTTCGTGCAGCAATCGGTTCAAGTCTTAAATAATCTGCCCAAGTACATTTTGAGAGAACAATTTGTCTAAACTGAAATTTATGTTGAAAAGATATACACGTTTTCCCATCTGTAGTAAACTATATTCAGCTGGTTAGAAAATTAATAAAGTTACTTTTAAATTTATAAATTTCTGATCAATACACGTTGCATGATTGATAAGGCGGTGATTAAACAACATTGCAATTTAAACACCTGTGTAATTTAAAAACCGAACAAGCTTCTGTATTTGCGCACCGCACCACTTAATGATCGCAGGCATATTCTCTTGATTTAATAACATAAATATTAAGATGAACAGAGTGTACAAAATTCCAATCAGTATTTCTAACACAGTAATATTTTGTTTTAATATTGAACCTGAACTGGAGAAGATGCACACAAATGGTAGAGTGTCACCGTAATTCAAACTCTGTTCTATTTTAAGAATGCTGTTTTGTGACTTGTATATATATATATATATATATGTTCGCAATATGAACTATACATTTTATAGGGTAGAAAAAGACATTTATCCTGCAGACCCGCTACGACGGCAATGGGAACTCATTAAATAATAATCAGAATATATCTGCGACCTGGGATCGAATCAGGACACATTTTCTTCCTAATGTTTCCTTTACCCATAACCCTATTCGTTCCGTCTCAGTTTGATAGCATAATATGATATTTGTCGTTCTTCACTTCAGGTGGAGCCTATTTATATATATATATATATATATATATATATATATATATATATATAACACAGAATAATACTTTCCTGTTGCGGTCGTCAATCACCATACCTTTTCTAATTAGAATTTCGTCAGAAATTCAAACAAGCCTTGCCTAGTCTAAAGTCTAATTGTAACTGTTACTTTTGTTATGATGTTTACGTAATCCCGAGAAATCAGTAAAAATTTGTATAGTAAACAAATATACGTTGAACATGATAACATGATTTTATTAATAAAACATGCCTATCTATAGTATGACCAACTGAAGCTGGTGATCAAAATTACTTCAATGGTTATGACAGGAAATATTCTTGCAATATATTAGACGACAAGTCCTGATGAATAGACTATTTGTAATTTGTTAAACATTATAAGTTAATTTGTGTTTTGCGTCTGAAATAACCAACGTTAAATGTGGCAAAACAATGGTTAATTGTTTTATCCATTAGTAGGTAATTGGGTCATTCCAGAATATCACATAATAAGTCATCAATTATCGGTGTTTATGATTGGCTAACGCCATACAGAGACATTGGTGGCAGACAAAGGACAACGCTCTACTATGACCAAAAATTCCGCTTGACGGTACGTGTGTGTAAAAAACAAAATCCTTCTTCCGCATGAATTAATTGATTAATTATAATGAATAATATGCTTACCGTAAAAAATGACCATGCAAAATTGTAATGTTACACTATATATATATATATATATTTCAATAAATGTAAAATAAGAATGCCATTAAGATGGGACAATATAAATTGTGTCCTTAAAACTTCCTTCATCATTGCAAAATTTAAATCAAACCCGTAAACATAATCTTGTTCACCTTTCTGTTAGATGCTCTGAAGTTTGGCATGTCAGGTTACTTTGCTTTTTACGTTCTGACTTACTAGTTGGCGGGTAATAAGTTAATGAATCGTGTTCTTGATCACCATCATTTTCTGTTATAATTTAAGTGCGAGTGCAAAACTCAAATACAGGCTTCAATCAATCAATGGAATCTGGTTTATGATTTTCGTTGTAGTCAAGAACAAAACATTTGGGAACTAACTTTAGTTTTGGACAAGGCCCTGTGCACTTTGGCTTCAATGTTGAATGTACCATATCCATTCGTACAAAAATGTGCTATAATTTGTCCATGGTTATGTAAATATAAACCGGTGGATAGTGAGTTCTAGGAAGTTTTGCACTCGGACCGTTTAGAACACGCTGGATTTGCTATATTGTGCTGCGTAGTCAGTCTATTTCTACTGATGTAACCTGGTGTTTTAAATTTCGTAATCTTTGGAAAATCTTTATTGATTTCACATAGTCATTGATAAGCATGTTTGAACGGGTCGACACTAAATACAAAAGTACGTGCAATTATATTCATAACCGGATGTAACGAGGTAAGCGTAGCTGTATCAATCGTCAGTCCGTAATTTGCTAAAATATCTAGACACCATATATCCAATATAGCACGCCCGTGTCTACAAACGGCCACTGGATTATACAACGAATACTTAGTAAACCTGTGAAATTTTCCACAACATGTGTTCTGATTGATAGGCTGCCTTTGTTTTACATATATGCGCCTGGTTACTTGAAAAATTGAGTGTCACTAAAGATATTGCTGCACCAGTATCAACTACAAGCGCAAACTTCCAGAATGAATCAGTAACAGCAATTTACGATGTAGATTGCAGCGAAGACAGGAGTAATGCGCTCTGGTCATACTTCGTCTGCACATTTCTGTTTGTGAGCCCCAGCTTCGTTATTAGGCCATCGAGGTGATACACATAGCATGCCATTCAATTTGTGGTGGTATGCCCAAAGCTACGATGATTCGTGCACTACGCATCTGCAGTGAACGTTGGAGTACACCGAGTTAACTTTAGGCGCCTTGCAGGTTTTCTGGTGGCTCATATGCGGTGCGACGTTTGACTGCAAACCAGTTGACGTTGTGATAAGAGACTACGACACTTTGGAAGGTGTGATGATAGGCCGAGCAACCAAAATTAGACAGTAAACTGTATAGTCGAGACTGAAAATCCTCGATTTGAACCGCTAGTGCATCACAATTACTTCCGACACTAACCGGCGAACCTAGAACACTGATGATAAATAGCTAAGATTCTAGTTTTTATTTATATAGTTATTAGCAAAGCATAGCAAGTCTACCGTCAACCACACAAACTGGGGCGATTACACGCTCCATTATCATTATCACAGCCTGATAGTAAACTGACTTATAAGGAAAAATCGCAATAAGTGTATATAGCGCTCGACTCAGGCAGTTTACCATGTTAATTACTTTGCTGCAAATATCGCGTGTACAAACATTGAAATTGCATTTTTAATCAAGGTTGCGATCTTCATTTAAACACTTTGCCCATTATGTACCTACATATTTCGGTATAAACTATGAATTGGATGGTGTAGAACAGGCAATTTATCCAGTAGACCGGTTTCGTTATTATTGGGATCTCATCGAGTTCTGGCCAGAATTTGCTCCACACAGGACTGGAACATGGACACATCTACTTCGGAAAATGGAGCTCTAACCATTGAGCCACCCGGCCAGCAATAAAGTCTCGCCAGTACGTGATCAGTACCCAATAAGGACGAAACCGGTCTTCTAGATGACTTTTCTTTTTTACGCTACACATTTATTAATTTATACTGACAAATGCATGTATATAAAGGGTAAGGTGCTTACATCAAGATCGCAACCTTGATTACATCCCAACACAAAAACGGACGCACATAAAACACATACGCATATACCATTACAAATAAGCTCAAACAAAAAATAGAAGTAAAACCAAGTCAGACTAGTGAACACCAGCATAATCAAATGAGAATCCAGGATGTATACAAATGAAAGATTACAAAGTGATGCTTAGTATTCTCGAAATAAATGGCAATTATTCATTTTATGATTAATGCGTGTTTCCTTCCTTATAAGAAATATAATGTGTAATATTCCATGACAAAGGAAATTATATATATATATATATATATATATATATATATATATATATATATATATATATATACATATTTATATGAAAATATCTGTTTTTAAATTGATTTATCTAATTTCCTTTTTTTACGATGAGGCCATCGCTCAAAAGAGAGTCAATTAAATATGAGGAAATTGGCATTCTAAACTAAACTTTCATTTGATAATTGTTGCCTTGTCATAATAGTAAATTAAATTTTTATATAAATATATTCAAGAAGTAAGGAAATTGCGAGAAAATTGGATTAAAACCATTGGGTTTTTGGCATAAGCAATGATTTATTCCATATGTTTAAGTTCAACCATTTTTTGTTAAACAATTTAAATTAAGAAATACTTTATGTAAAATGGCATAATTCTACTATACCGAAAGAGTTTTACAACACTGTTCAAAAAGGGACACTTTAATCGCCAGAGATCAACTCGGATGGAATATCTGGAAGGGATTCATTTCGATTTTTATTTTGTAGTGTACGAGAGAAGACAGAGCGAAAGAAACACATGCTATGACGCACAAACCTACCAACACACACACACACATCGTAATTTGGGTTATTTATTTGTCATTCATATAAAAGTGAATTCCCTACAGTGAACGGCAAAATGGTAATGCAAATTCCACCTTTTTTAATACAGCTTATTCTTATTTTCGAATTGAGAAATATTGGCTAATCCACCTGGCATGGTTTATATGCGTATGAACTGTGTTTTTCATATTTTGCACAAACCATTACCAAAATGTTAACATGTTTGATAATTGTTAGTTGACAGATTAGTCTCACTTATGTGAGTTGATAGCACACAATAGTGCCGATAAACGGCTGGTGCTAAATTCCGTAGCCTGTACACAAATTGCGCAACACTTATATGATAGCGAATAAATCTGCAACACATTTTAGAGTAAGGCAAACACATTCATTTTCATACTACGTGCTTTTCTCCAATAGACCTGTGGAAAGATGTCTTACCGCTCGAATCTCCATTCGGAATATTTTGAAAATTTATAAAAACAGGCGGCAATGGTATTGCATATTACGTTTTTTGTCAGCAAAGTATAAAACTAAAATTATCGATTCTTAATAGACGCTGGAAAATGTGCTACCCGCCTAAGGCAGGTAAATAACTATTGGTGATATGATTTCGCGTTACAATAAATAGACGTTTAAAGGAATTCTACAAAAAAATGGACTCAACACATGCTGACCGAAACGGTAACTGCCTTAATAGCACCATCATTTGGCGCACACGAAACCTGCATTTGATGCGGGATGAATCGGCAGAATTTAATTTAAGCGAAAATGGAAAGCAAACCAAGGCAACGCGTACAGTCAATACAAATTGCAATGACAAAGGCTTGTGTTCGCGACTGCTTTGTGTTATTGACTAAAATGAAACTGCACAATGTCGGGTAAAGGCAGATTATATTTTATGGCGTCATAAATCCGTTACATAATATCCGTCCTGACAAAACTGTTGCGTTTCACTGCGGACTTGTCGATAATGCACTAATAAGTTTCTAATGCGTTCATGTATTAAAATAATTTATTAATATTATCACTAATTCTGATTCTTGGTAAAAAAACTTACAGCAGTATTTTTGAAACCTAAAACTGAAAAATCAATTTCTGAATTCTACCAATATTTAGCTAAAAATCATGACCAAAAGTTAAAAAACAAGTGAATTCATTTAATCAAGTTTGCGAGATTGAAGTAAATACCAATTACAGTCAACGGGCAACATAGCTAAGCCAAGGTCAGTCACACGTACTATTTAACCAGGCGTCGAACAACATATGAATACTAGCGTCAGACACACGTACACTTTAACCAGTCGACGAACAACATAGCAACATTACCGTCAGTCACATGTACTCTATAACCAGTGGTTAGTATGAATGATGTTGAACCCTTCGGATGAAGGGAACGAATCAAAACCCAGCCATTAGGAAGACGACCTTGATGTGAAACGGATAGTGCAAATCTACTACCCACGAAACAAAACTGTGGGCACTCTAAATAACTCTCTTTGTTGATTTCATGTGCTTCCGTTGAATTGAGTTGGTATGCGCCATTCTAATATTGAGTTTCACTAATTTTACTCGATTCAGTTGTACTGGTGTTTTGTGCCTATATATGTGTCGATGTTTTATTGTCTTTGTTATGTTTTTGTGCGGAAACTTGTGATTCATTATGAATATGAAATGCTTGAGATGTGGTCTGTCTCCTAGGGGTGTATTACATTCTAGTCAATCTGCCACACTTATACGTTTCCTTGCCTAAAGTTTTTGTGTGCACATGTCGTTTGGCATGTCACACTGTTTGTATATTTGCGGTGGAATCCTGATAATTACGCAGGATGTTGTGAATGATAACAAAAACGTCGTTTGGCATGCTGCTTCTAATTAAATTTTTCGCTAGTCCGGTTTATGTCTGTTGTTTCTTGTCCAATAAGTCGTGGATTTTGGCTGGAATTTAGAATATTACTGATACTCTTACTGACAAGTTGCCAGTTGAAACTAGCACTATGATGAAACAACAATTGTTTGTTCAGGTCGGCTGTTTGTTGTTTGAATTTTCTTAGTTTCCTTTATTTAGAACTGAGAAATTTGTTTAAAATTGTGTATTCCAGTTCGAGAATATAGAGAAAAGTAACTAGGTTCCTTTTAGTCAATTTCATTTGTAAATTTTGTTAAATTCTATTGACCAAATAGACTCGCATACGTCATCTATATTTGTTATCTCACGTAAATTCATCAAAATTGAAAAAATAAAAGAACTAACTATTCAGCTTTAATATTAGGTGTCATTTATTGTTGATTTAGAAGGTGACGTCGATACATATATGATAAATATTTACTTTCACAATCGGATATTTATTTACGTGCAACTAATTGGTTTGGAAGCATACTTAAAATGAATAGTTAAATATACCCTCTTGTAATTTTAATCTTTCACGTTCTGTTTTTGTTTTTTAAATAACTTTATCAGCTTGTTTTCGAATTTCAAATGTTTTCTAGGGTAATTAAGGCCTTCCCGATCTTTTATTTATTGGAAACATACCGGACTCGTTTTTTAATTATTAAATAAGAGTTTCTGGTATGGTTTCGACATTATGCTGTTGTAACGAATTTATTTTCTGGTCAACGAAAATTTATTATTTTTCTGTCAAGTTCAGATAACTATTTTCTTCAACAAATGTTAGCTTTACTACTGCAGGTTTACACATTCGTCTAGGAGATTGTACCATCCTATTATCCAACATTTCTCACCCAAATATTTAGTGGTTAAAGGGAGTAATACCGGCTCCTACTGATGAGTCGCCAGAGTGTAAGGATTTACTAGAGTAACTGGTATTCAGAAATGGTTGTAATTCTCAATTTCAGTGAACTATAGCATACATTGATATCCATCATGTTGATACCATGTTCGGACTCGGCAATCATAGTGTTAATACCATGAACCTTTTCGGTACTATAATGTTGTTTTCTGTTACTGATACAATAACCATTGTGTTAGTATCATCTACTGACTCGGTATATATATTATATAGTGTTAGTTATCGTTGAAGTCGCATTGTCGAGTCTTTATATGATGTTAGCTTCACTACTGCTAGTTTATACATTTTTCTAGGAGATTGTACCGTCCTATTATCCCAAATTCCTCACCCAACTATATAGTGGTTAAAGGACGTAATACCGACTCCTACTGATGAGTCGCCAGTAAGCACGAAACGAATGCGCCTGAGATTGTACTTTCCGTTCATCCTGCCATTGGTTTATCCTCCTGGTCACATCTGAATTAATCTGTTACTATGTCCGCAACACCTAATACATACTGTCAACAAAGAAGTTTTTTTATTTTCGCACTTGTGTTATGAAATAGTAACTCATAGAAGTTATAGCTTATTGAACACCGTCCTGTCGTTATGTATTCACATAATAAATCAGCCGATTTACGAACAATAAACCCTTTTTCAAAATTTCAATATTTGGTCACTCTAAATGAATTACATTTTATACTCAATATCATAGATACTTTCACATTTATTAAAAGGTATTTTCAGCAATTTAATAAAAATTATACAATTCTCATGCACATTCGTTTCGTGCTTACTGACGACTCATCAGTAGGAGCCGGGATTACGCCCTTTAACCACTATATATTTGGGTGAGCAATGTGGGATAATAGGATGATACAATCTCCTTGACGAATGTGTAAACCTGTAGTAGAGTAGCTAACATCATATAGACTCGACAATGCGACGTCAACGCTAACTCACACTATACAATATATATACCGAGTCTGTAAAGGATACTAACACTATGACTATTGTGTTAGTAAGCGATACCAACATTATAGTACCGAAAATGTACATGGTACTAGCACTATGGTTTCCAAGTCGGTATATGTAACTAACATCGTGTATATAAATGTATGTTATAGTACACCGAAATTGAGAATTACAACTATTTTATGAACACATGTTACTACAGTAAATCCATAAACTCTGGCCTTGATCGATATCAGTTATCACATTTTGCGGTAAACATGAAATCATTCAATTCAATTTATAAAAGTGAAATACTGTTTTTTGATGAGAATTAATATATATGCAAGTATGTATTGTGTTGCGAACCTAGTTAAATTTAGTTCAGTTGTGAACAGAATGGTAAACCAAATACAGAATGAACGGAAAGTATAGTCTCATTTGCACATATGTTGCGTCCTTATACTTTAAATCATCATCATCATCATCATGATCATCATCATCATCATCATCATCATCGTCATCATCATCATCATCATCATCATCATCATCATCATCATCATCATCATCCATCCATCATCATCATCATCATCATCATCATCATCATCATCATCTCATCATCCACCATCATCATTATCATCATCATCATCATCATCATCATCATCAGCAGCAGCATCATCATCATCATCATCATCACCACCACCACCACCATCATCATCATATTATTATTATTATTATTATTATTTTTATTATTATTATTATTATTATTATTTATATTATTATTATCATGATCATCATGATCATTATAATAATGCACAGCCACAAAAAATCAACGTGACTAATGTTTCACCGCCATATAACGATAAGTCTTTCGTGGTTAAATGTGGACTGTAAAAGAACACTAGGTCACCCATTTCTAGTTGGGGATTAACCTTCTTTTTTAAATTGTGTAAAATAAATCAATTATTAATCATCAAAATA
Source organism: Eudiplozoon nipponicum (assembly GCA_029291075.1). Taxonomy (NCBI): domain Eukaryota; kingdom Metazoa; phylum Platyhelminthes; class Monogenea; order Mazocraeidea; family Diplozoidae; genus Eudiplozoon; species Eudiplozoon nipponicum. The sequence goes on from JAQBSW010004543.1 coordinate 19,340, forward strand.
ATAACCGCCGACATTTTCAATGTCGCTGAAATCCTTGATGCGTTTAAATCAATCTAAGCTAATTTAGCATAACCCACATTTGAGCAGACAACGGAAGTTTCAAAAATGAATTAGCCAGAAGCGTTACCAAGTACAAAACAACGGCAAATGACTGAAATATCAGATAGCGCGGCGGCATAAAACCGAAAGGAGATAAAGGTAAAAAATCATTGCAAAATGGCATTGAAATGAACTGGGGAAACTGAAATTAGACAAAGACATGTAAATGGTCAAGCGTAGAAAATAATAACACATTTTAGTGCTTGAGGCTGCTAATTTTTGCCAGTTCATTAACGTTGCAATGCTATTTAATGCAAAATTTAAACAAAACTTTTCAGTTATGTGAGGAGTACTTTTTGAATAAATTTATCAAAATAGACATGCCGACGAACGTCGCAACACTGAACGACAAACCGAACTGTCATAAAGATATTCACAGACATAAGAACCCTGCCACGGCGTTCGACCACGGCAGTAATGAACGCAACAGCACAAATGATGCAACGTGTAAAATTTCCTCAACTATACCGAAATAGTACATGTGCACACAGAACCAAACATTTTTTTCAAGCAATAAGGCCGACTAAACCTGAAAAATATCCCTGAAATCGGAATTGGCCCACTCAACGCCTCATCGTTGTTTATTTACAGTCCACCGGAAATAACGGCGGCTAAATTATGTGTCCCGCAAAAATAAAATTCAGATTCGCCTTTAAGCATAAATTACGTCAACATTGTCCTATAATCATGTACAAAAACGTTCAACGTATGCTTAGGAAGGTTTCTTACGTACAGATCATTGGTTTAGCTATGAACACCTGCATTGCACTTCTCCTCGTGGGTGTCTACCTGTACCAACCAGAGAAAAATATGCGAAATCTGATCACCTAGTGCAAGATTTACAAAAGTTGCGCGTATGATTAAGAATGTTCATTATATATATAGTGTTCCATTAAGACAAATTGTCAATGGTGAATACGCCAACGTATTTTTTAGCCAAAGGGTTAACTACCTGTCGAATCCAGTAAGAAATCACGTATTTGAGTACAGTTTGAATACCAGTTTTGAATTTGCTGAATATATATTTGCTAACGTCACTTTAACGCTTACTATTCAATTTGTATGTCATTATATACAGCAGAATAAGCATAGTTGAAAAGATTAATTTATTTGTGTTGCTCAGATCTTAATTTACTTTTCAGTAAGCAAGTATACAGACAAGAAGTTAATCGTCTTTGGCAACCATCATGGCTGATATTTATATGTGCATGTTGGATCGAAATAACTTTGATATATTGCATAACAGGAAACTGCACAACTATTATATTTATGATAAATTCTTACTCTGTGAAAGATGTGCCCATATATAATATATTGAAATCATGGGAGATTGAGTAGGTAAGCATCTCATAACAACATCTGGACAGCGCAATGTCTAAATTCAAACAGATCCTGACCTTGTAAATGGAAAATTTGGCTTTGTTTAGACATTATGTGGTGCGATATTGCGTAATTTTTAACCTGATTGATTTCAGTTTGAGCTGAAAGTTGTGCGAAATATTCTTATCATTAACGATCAGTCACGATATTAAATAGATAAGCGTAAACTTAATCGTATAGTAAAATCAATTGTGAATGTTCGTATGGTTGATATAAAACTGGTGTATTTGCATTTAAAATATAATGCTGAAGTGGAAATGCGGATTAGTTTTGAGAAAATCCAACACCAAACTTCATTAAACTAATGTTAAGACCATAATTATACCGCAATCTGAATCTTTGTTATTTAAAATTAGAATTATAACTGTGAACAATCGTATGTAGGCAGATGCAGAACAAGACTGAATCCACGCTTGTTAGATTTACTATCAACTTAATTGGTGCAAAATTAGATTTTTTTAACACGTATAACTATACCTGAAGGTATTTTTTTCGACTAAAATAAACAAAAGTCAACAAATCAATTTTCAGTTTTAATTAAGATTGTGCGTGCGTGAATGTTTCCTTATTTAGAATATGTTGCAATAAATGTACGATAATTAGAATTTTGCAAAACAGTTGGTCGTGCACTGATATTATGTTAGATATTTCTAAGTCACGTACAAAACTGAGCTTAGTTATGTTTTTTTATATGGACCGCGTTTTCTATATGAACACAATCAATTCGTGTGTTCTATTTCTTAGGTAAATTAGAAAAGACGCTGAAAAGAAAGCACTTCTTCAGAAAAAGTAATTCGTTTTTAACATTAATTTTAGGCGTAAATTTGCGTCTTATTTAATATATTTAAATAATTAACTGTGCTTTAAAATGTTCTTTTCGACGAACCCATGAAATCTTAAAATACAAAATAAGCATAGAACACGGAAAAAATTTAATTAAGAATGCAATTTCAATGAAAAAATACGGATTGAAACCAATCGTATTTACAATTATTTTGAAAATAATTTCCCGGTTAATAAATTATTTTTCGATATAAAAAAGAACGAATCGCATAAAACATTTGTTTATAAAACACGAACCCGATCATCGAACCAACACATCTGCACTAACTTACACTCCGAAGCTCAAATTCAATGAAGTACAATACACACGTGGAATTACTTCTTAATTCGAGTTTTCGGACGTGATGTAGGCATCAATTAAATGTTATTACATCCGTTACCACCATCAATTTCACGTATGGACCTGTTCTGACCTTTCGCTGTCCTCCCCACGGAGTGAAGGAAGTTTTGATAAACATAAATGCGTGTCTCACATTTTGTTGTCTTGCATACATTTGACTTCATCGGAAGAACTGATTTTCAGTGTTAAACATAGCTTTTTAGCGCCTATACTACTAGTGAATAATTTATTCACAAACGTATTGCCTGTTGTTGTGTTGAGTGATAAGAATCACCAAAAATTAATCTCGAGAGCATGAAATAAACACCGATCGCATATTGTTCAACGAGCGCCATAACATAGAAGGAATACTGACAAATGCACTTGCTGGTGTAATTCGCACCTTCATAGTCATTGACAGAGCGCGATGCAAATCTAACTGACGAAGATCACACATTCTATGCGTATATAAAGTAGAGAAAATATAAAAATGCAACTATCGTCCACTTAAGCCGGACATACATTGTACTTTGCCATTATTGCGGCTCTAAAATTTTTGTACGAACGATACAAGTAAATAGAAAGAAAATTCATTTAAAAATCGAGGACAGTCAAAGTAAATTAAATGGAAATGTATTACTGAAGCAATGTGTCCATGTTGTTGAACACGTTCTAAATTTATCAGCTATATAGTCAGGATAATTATTACTCTTGGTTCTCTTTTAATTCCATTGAAATATACACACTTGAATATATATATATATATATATATATATATATTTATATATATAGTACTTTTTCAAACTTCCAGATGATGTGGTAAGACTTCAATTCGTTTCATAAACCATAGTTGTGCCCTTATTTGGTAATTTTTTAGTAAAACTTATAAATATAGAGGTCAAGAATCGGACGCAGGATATTTTTTTCTCAACAATGTTACTTAAACAAAATACAGCATGGATTATATAGCTTTTAATATATACCTCCATTTTGAACTAGGTATTTTTTCATGCTTAAAACTTTAAATATCAAATTTCAAAATAAATTCTCTATAATTTAGCGCCGATATGTGTTTACAAAACAGAAGCTTGTTGAATGAAAAACGTTTTAACTTTAGAAAATTCATTTACAATTAGATTACATAGATTGTGGAGTTACACACAAGTTATTTCTTAAAAAGGCAAAGGCAACAAATTAACTAGGCAGGACTTTGCTTCAGTCGAATGCTCATTCAATGAATTGCTTGTCTATGAAATAATTAGCTCGGTTAGATAATGTTTGGTTCTTATTTATGCCATTATGTATTAGGTGTTGTGCACCGAAAAACCAACTATTTCAAATAGGACAACAAGGATAAAGCGAAGACTGCATGAGCGAAAGGTATAATCTCCTGTGCACATTTGTTTCGTGCTTACTGGCGACTCATCAGTAGGAGCCAGCACGACGCCCTTTTCCCACTATATATTCGGGTGAAGAATGTGGGACACATGAAACGTACAATCTACTATGCAAATGTGTAAACCTGCAGTAGTAGAGCTAATTTAATATAAATACTTCGATAATGCGACTTGAAAGCCAATTCACTATATATAATATATCAATACCGAGCCTGTACCAGCTAAAAACTTTATGGCTGTTGTGTCAGTATCTGATATTAACACTGGTTTCCAAGTCGATAAATTGCACTAAAACAATAAATTTCAAAGTAAGCTAAAGATCCACAAAATGGAGAAATACGATTAATTTCTGAGCAGCTTATACTCCGGCAAATCCAAGAACTCTTTTCTTGATCGATATCAGCTATCAATTTTCGCGATAATTATGATATCATTCAATTAAAAATATAATATTTAGATACTGCTTTGTGCGTAGAACTAATGTATCTATGCAATTTCCGAGACTGTAATGCACACCGACGCATGAGATTATACCTTCCGTTTAAGCTGACTTTTTATTATCCTTGTGGTCCAATTTGGAATAATTTGTTACTAGGTGCACAACACTTAATAGAAAATTCCATATATATTTATTCTCCGAAAAAAACAGTATCCAACTGTTATATATTCATTTTTATTGATGTTACGTTTAAGGTGAAATTGATAACAAATATGGATCAAGGCTAGAGCATATGGATTTGCTCGAATAACAGTTGATTTAACATCCACTGTGTTGGTACTATGTACCGACTTGGCAACCATAGTTTTGATAACAAGTACTGATACAAGAACCACAGTGCTGGTACACTTTATAGGCTCAGTATATATATATATATATATATATATATATATATATATATATATATATATATATATGTATATATATATATAGTGAATTGGCTTTTAAGTCGCATTGTCGTAGACTTTATATGAAGTTAATTTTTTTACCTCAGGTTTACACATTCGTATAGGAAATTATGCCGTTCAATTGTCCCGCATTTCTCACCCAAATATATTGTTGGCTTAGGACGTAATATCGGCTCCTACTGATAGATCACTAGTAAGCGTGAAATGATTGTACACATAAGATTTTAACCTTCATTCATGCTGAATTTGGTTTATCATTCTGGTCATATTTGAAAATTTTTATTACTAGGTGTGCACCACCAAATACACACTAGCATGTAATTTATTTTTTCGTAACAAAGAATACCTATCTGTTATATATTATATTCAATTATATCGTGATTAACGAGAAATTTGATAACTAATATCGGTCAAAATCAGAGTGTGTGGAGTTATTGGAGTAAAAGGGGGTCAGAAGAGGCTGTAATTCTCAAATTTGGGAACTTTGGCAGAAATTGTGTCTATTCTGAAGTTTAGCAATAATAATTAAAGCCTGTCGTTATAAATGGACTTCATTTGCATGTTTTAAATTTTATTTCTCAAAACAAACTTTCGAACACACAATGAAATCTGCTATATACCTTTAATTAAATATTGCAGCCATGTTTAGAATTGCCTATCCTTTCATGACGAATTAAATGTAGCGGGCTTGATTTATAATTTAAAAGTAAAAGCCAAGGGTGAAACATTGAGGAATTATCTTCTATAAAATTAAAATAACCAACAATTCCTAGGTTCTGTGGTAAGCAGTTATAGTCCTACCTCCTAAAACTGATTAATCGCGAATGCCAATTTTTAACGCTGCAATTCTGTCCGCAGTTGTGGAGTAATTAAATAATGAGAAAATTGCAGTCAAGAACAGGAATTTCATTTGTTCCATAATCAATATAAAGCTGATGCTAAAGGTATATATATATAATCAAATATTAAAGTAATGATTAAATTCTATTCTGCCCTTTGATTTACCGTAAGATCAACCCTATGATGGCTCGCAGAAGTTCAGATTTGAAATGTCCATCAACATATGTCCAACTAACTATTATTATTGACTATCAGAAATTGAAAAATAAAGAAAGTTACCACTTATGTTTGCGTTTATAACTTAAATGGATCAGTCAGATGGCTTTTAGACATGCGATTTCGTTTCTAATGTTGCTCACTACAACTTTAGATACTACTGATAAAAACCACAATGTGAAAAATACTTATTCCAATAATTACATTAACTTTGTTAACATAAAAAAGCTCTGTTTAATGCCGATAATAGTCACATACATAAATATAGGCCTTAAATAATAATAAAATGCTTAATTGCCCAGTGATAAATTAGTTCAGAAAGAACCAGAACGAATGGCCCAATTCAGTATGAGGCAACGAAATGATCGCATTTATGTGTGAGTTTGAACAATAAATATGTTACAGGTGAATAATGCATTCTCCTATACGTTTGTGTATTCAAACAGCAATAAAATCAACTTCGTGTGATGTTTTCTGCGAAGGAAAGTTAGCAACAACTCACATTAAATATCAAGTTTCATATATGTAAAGGGAACCACCACAATCGATTGGATGTAGTCGGAAATGCACATTGGAGGTTGTCTCACGTTTGAAGCCGTCGAAATCCGTTTCACTAAATAGAGACGGCAAATTATTTTATTGGTCAAATATTTAAATTACAAACCTGCGAGCCATCTTCAAAATAATTATTCTTTGCGATGTACCGAAAAATAAATGTATTTTCACATTTTTTAAATTTGTCGCGCTCGATTGTCGCTGATTCATTGTAGAAGCCGTGGTTTTGATATCGACATAGCAAAACCAAAATATTTTTCTTAAATTTTGTAATGCAAGCCTTTTTATAAGCTACAGTACCATCTGAAGATTAAGGAATTCTGTGAGGTAAAATAGAAAATTATTTCTAATGGTGCCCTAGTATATCTAGACAAGAACATATTCATACATGATCGACACGGAAAACAAACAATGAATTAAAAATAAGAGCGAATATGAAACATGGGAACCTTCAATAATTTATTGAATCCCATAATTTTACGTTCAACACCAACAAGTCCTATTCATGCTAATAACAATTTATCTGTAATGCCTCAAATATTATTGAATATTTTCAGTTATTCAATTTGGTTGGTATCTTAACGCTTCTGGCAATACTTCAATAATATGTTGCGCAATAGTCTACTAAATACACAAAGTTCCATTTCACAATATTCTTATTAAGTTTCCTTTATTGCAAAGGACACTATTTGCTTAAATGTATATTGGCTGATCATCATATATATATATATATATATATATACATATATATATATATATATATATATATATATATATATATATAATAAATTTATTTCCATTTAACACACTCGATTCAACTGAGACACTGGTGTACTTACCACACACCAGAATATGCATTCTCTCTCAACATTATTTGCCTAATTTATACTTAGTCTGGTATGTTCATTGCCAAGCTGCATTTATCATTTATCATTATTTTACATTTTTTATTTTAGAAGTTTTCGCATTTCTGTAAGCGAATTGCATTACTGCCTTGTCAAATTATGCGTTTTTGAACAATAAAATTAATGGAAATATTAGTCCAGATGAACTAGAACAGCCTTAAGCTACAATTCATACTCAACGATAGTTGGGCCAAGGTTTTCCATTTGTCCAATCAACAATTCGTTTGCTGCCTGTAAATCTACCAACTGTGATTCTCAAATGCGTAGTGCAAATAACAGAATACTGGTTAATGAATTATCAGTTCTTTACATCAAGTCTGCGAGCTTGAAGTAAAAACCAATCCTATTGTGCTTAACCAGTCATAGAACAACATAGCAAAACTACCTCCAGTCGCATGCACTGACGCGTTTCGACTTTCCATGATCGTCATCAGAGTATGACGGCAAACTAACTGGCGAGGATCAAATCACAGCGCGTAATAGTTGAAGAAATCTTAGATTTGCGTATCTTACTTCAAATAGTCTTGAATAGATTTCACTTGACTTTGAATGTCGGCTGCATAATTTCTATGCAGTTACGAACATTAACTGTTTGCAGTGTTGCTTTCCAGTCAAGTGCAATGTATGCGAGACTACTAGATGTGAGAGCCGCATATTAAAGTTTATTTTTCATATATATGCAATACGTTTTGATTCTCGCTAGTCAGTTTGTCGTCGTTCTCTGATGCTGATCATTGAATGTCGAAACGCGTCAGTGCCTGCGACTGGCGGTAGTTTATCTATGTTGTTATTTTTTGTTTAAGTGAATTATCAGCCACGTACTGAGATATTGCGTTTTCCACAAGTTTATTAGCTCAGGTTACCAAAATCTAAACTATGTGTTAAAAATTCTAATCTTACAAATTATGCGTATTCTATAATTGACCAGTAACACAAAAAGATGAAGCGCTGCTGCTTTCAAGAATCAAATGTGTGTCTTGTTCACTGGTTGAACAAGGTTTCTTGCAAGGATGTCATTTCTAAAAATTTTGCCAGCTATTTATAAGATATACAACATTAGGACATTGACGGAAGCTTCAGTTTTATCTGATTTGATGTTGAGTGACTTTGACAAGTATAAGCCTAAAAGATTGCAAGTACAATTCGAGCAAATAAAAATGTATGCAGCATCAATTGAACGAATTTATGAATGTGATTGTTATTTAAAACTTAATTTCTATTTTAAAGCAACATTTAAAGTGTTTTTTAACCAAGTAGCAAACTTAGGCCCAAAAGCAATTCTAGCCTATAATGCCCCATAATTTACATCGTTATATGCACTGAATAGCCTACTGCAAAAAGCTAAATTTCTTTGTGCTAAATGAAATTATCCGACATGCAGGACCTGCAATAATTAACTTTAAATAATACAAAACCGTTGTTTTAATGTTATGCTCAGACATTTTAATCAATTAATAAAGTTTCTCGTGATGAAGCAAAATTATTACGTGTATCCGTTACTTCATGTGAAGTTGACCACAGTGAGCGATGATCACTCTTCCGTACTGATCTTTTATATATATTTTTTTTCTTAAATTAAATCCGATATGTCTCCCACAGTGAGCGATGATCACTCTTCCGTACTGATCTTTTATATATTTTTTTTTCTTAAATTAAATCCGATATGTCTCCCATCTCCTTTATTCTTGAAGAAACTGTATTTGTCTGGTACTATGTAATACTATAATAAATGTTTTTCTCCGTCATTAATACATTAGTATTGATAAAAAGAGAATAGTAGGGAAATGAGTGGTTTCCCACCTCGAGGGTGGGTAGAAATTTTCATAAAGTGTGTTGAAGACGCATTACCAAGCAGAGGTATCGTTTGCTTTTACCAATATATACGATATTTGTATGAATTTATTTGTAGACATACTAATAAGGCTACTGTCCCAGGGTTTCAAAAATTAAAAAAAACCATAGTTATACATCAAAACTTAAAAAATATGATTATCTATTTATGTTTTGTGAGTTATTAAACATAAGCGTATTGTATAATTAAGGAAATTTTTTTCTGAAAAAGAAATATTGTCTGCACATCAATATAGTAACATTCCAACAAATATTAGCAATTATTCTTAATCAAGTTTGCCATATTTATATAAAATCTTGATCAATTATGTACATTAATTTGTCAGTATAAACTAATTATTGTATGATGTGCAAAAAGCAATTCGGACCGGTTTCGTCCTTTGTCAGCACTCATCACGTACTATCCAGAATTTGCCGCGGAAAAGGCTCGAACTTTGGCACGTCTGCTTTGGAATCATTTGCACTAGTCACCAAGTAATGTTCACAAAAATTTCTAGCATTGCGCGAAAAGTATCCAATAAGGACCAAACCGGTCTACTAAATGAATTTCGTTAACCATACCATAAAAAAATTAGTTTATTCTGAAAATATATTTGCATAATGCGTCAGGTGTTTTTGTGAAGATCGCAATCTTGATTAAAAGTAATTGTTACCACTGCCCTTGTAAACAATGTTTGTGTAAAGATATCCAAAGTTTAGTTGCTTTGTTTTGCTAACCTATATTTAATAGATGACGATTACAAACTAATTTATTATATAGGGCTGAACCATAAAAAAATAATTAGCTAAACTATAAAAAGTTCTAATCTAACCAAGCGAAAGATTGTAGGACTAGAAGAAATCGATCTTCTTTACATTTAATTGAATAGGTTCGCTTTCTCCTGCACATCAAAAAAGAAACCAGAAGTGGCTTTAGCAAGTTCATTAATTGCAAATTCAGGTAGCGCATTTTCTGTCCTAGTGATTAAAAAAACAACCGGTACTAAGTATCTCAAATATAAAATATGAATATGCATTGCAGAGCCATCAATCCACATTTGTCAATGGATAATAGCTTTTAAAATAACATGAAAATATAAATGCCTGTGTCATAATCAATAATGACTACATGCATAAACCTATTACTGAAACCACCAAAATATGTACAGCAAAAATTTGCATGAGTTCATGTATTAGATGCTGCGTACTTAGAAACAAACTGGTTCAATTAAAACTAAAAGGATAAACCAAAGACAGCATGAACGGAAAGTATAATCTCATGCACATTCGTTTCGTGCCTACTGGTGACTCATCAGTAAGAGACGGTATGCCGCCCTTTATATACTGGGTGGGGAATGTGGGTAAATAGGACGGCACAATCTGTTAAACGAATGTGTAAACCTGCCGTGGTGAAGCTTACATCATATAAAGTCAAGTATGTATTAGGAGTTGCGAACCTAGTAACAAATTAGTTCAGTTGTGACCAGAAAGAAAAACCAAAGGCAGCGTGAACGGAAAGTATAATCTCATGCACATTCGTTTCATGCTTACTGGCGACTCATCAGTAGGAGCCGGTATTACGACCTTTAACCACTATATATTTGGTAGAAGAATGTGGAATAATAGGACGGTACAATCTCCTAGACGAATGTGTAAACCTGCAATAGTGAAGCTAACATCATATAAAGTCTACGACAATGCAACTTCAACGCTAACTCACATTATACAATATATATACCGAGTCTGTAAAGGATACTAACACTATGGCTATTGTGTTAGTAACTGATACCCTTTTGAAATCGATGAGTACCGGATACTAACACTATGGTTTCCGAGTCGGTACATGATACCAATCTGATGGATATAAATTTATGCTAAAGTTCACCCAAATTGAGAATTACAACAATTTCCGAACACCTGTTACTCCAGTTAAACCATACACTCTGGCATTCATGGATATCAGTTATCACATTTCGCGGTAAGCATGACATCATTCAATTCAATATATTACAGTTAAATGCTGTTTTGTTGCGAAGAACAAATATATATGCAAGTATGTATTAGGTTTTGCGAACCTAGTAACAAATTAGTTCAGTTGTGACCAGAAGAATAAAACAAAGGCAGCATGAACGGACAGTATAATCTCATGCACATTCGTTTCGTGCTTACTGGCGACTCATCAGTAGGAACCGGTATTACGCCCTTTAACCACTATATATTTGGTAGAAGAATGTGGAATAATAGGACGGTACAATCTCCTAGACGAATTTGTAAACCTGTAATAGTAAAGCTAACATAATCTAAAGTCAACGACAATACGACTTCAATGCTAACTCACACTATATAATATATATACCGAGTCTATAAAGGATACTAACACTATGGCTATAGTGTTAGTAACTGATACCTTTTTTGAAAACGATGAGTACCGGATACTAACACTATGGTTATATATATATAAATATATATATATATATATATATATATATATATATATATATATATATATATATATATATATGCAATTATGTATTATGTGTTGCGCACCTAGTAAAAAATTATTTTTTTATGCCCAGAAGGATTAACTAAAATTAACATGATCGGATAGTTTAACCTCCTGCACATTCGTTTCGAGTTTATTGGCATGAGATGTTTGCCATATTAATTTTCACTAACTACTGAGCAACTTGTGAAATTTTGTGGAAAAGAGATTTTCAGCCGTCTGTAAAAGGTCTACTTATTTTCATATTAATTAAGAGGAATAGATACGTAGATAAAATCGAAACTTTTTAGTATGTCGACTCCGTTCATGTAATTGCCCATATGCTTTTATCGTTGCAAGACATGTGCATAATTAATTGTTAATAATTTTATGTTTAAATTTACTTTCTCTTTTCCTATCTTTCAAGTAAAATTTACTACTTCTTCCAATCTTAAAATTGATTAACCTCCTCCAATTTGGATACCTGATGGACTATTATTATACCACTTTTTCTAACTCTTCAACATAATGTTTCAATTTGCTCACGAACAAAGTTACATAACAACTACATTTAAGACCGTAGTGCACAAACTTACCATCTAAAATTTTGGTAATTATTTGACATGTCGAGACAACGCAATAGTAAATTTATTTTGAATATAAATTAAATTATTTCAAGCTCATATGTGATTATATCAATGTAAGAGAAAAAATAGTAAAACCGGTACATTGGAGCAAAAGTTTTTGTTACTAAAAACAAAAGAAACGCTAAATTATTACAAGGCCTATATATCGATTTAGTGCACCATTACCTTTGCATTTGCGACAAATAGAACATATGAATCCATTTTTTGAATGATCATGTGATTCATATGGTTATTTTCAAATAGACCATTTTATTTTACAAACCACACAAAGATAGAAGTTGAATTCCACATAGTTTTATCAATAATAATAACAGACGGTATTTTGTTTCTTCTTTTTCTTAAGTCAATGCAACTGACTTTTATTTAATTTGCGTATATTTATTATATGCTTTTTTGGACATCAGCTATAGATGCATTTTTAAATTTTGCGATTAAATAATTTGTAGCAAGCAAACATAGAATAAATATTTACAATATTTTTCGTCAGTAAATGAAAAATATTTTAAATTTAATGTATTAATAAGATCGCAATTCAAGGTCATTTTGCAACTTAATCGTTGTGTGCCATAGCGTTTATTATTAAATGCCTGTTGAGGAGTTAAGGAATAAATATTTTTAAATAGGCAGAGAAATAATTAACATAGTTCTAAACTGATGGAAACCTACTTGCTTAATACACCAGATTTCCTAACTTCTAATTTAGTGGAATAAGCCAAACTTCTAAAATCCTCTAACAAACGTAACATCAATACATAAAAATTAGCATCCTGCACAAATTAAATTCTGCTGCACATTTCAGAATCTATATGTGTGGCATTATGTGTACAGTTTTATTTTTTTTAAATGATCAATTAAATATTATTTTAATCTTACCAGTGTCATATACACCTTATTTTCTTTAATGAGCAAATAAAATCCGGACTCAAACGATGAAAATGTAGAATTGCTCTACTATTTCTGATGATTAGACTTCATGTCGTGGTAAAATTCATGCTAAATGGAAATTTTTCTTTCTTGACCAATCACCAACTTTAAAAAAAATAATTAAAGCTAGCATTCATGCGGTCAAAGTAAACGCGGCATAGTACGCTGGGAAGCGGATTCGCTCTGTTTTGATTAATGAATACAACTGGTAAATAGACAGTTAACAACGATCATTGGCATAATTAGATATAGTACATAGCTAATAATCACATTTTAGCGTCGTTTTCAGTTAAATGTTTGATTTATGTCACCGTCTGACAATGACGTTCCCGCGTATTTATATTGTCTGGAGCCATTTGTCCATTTGGAGGGCTTTAACGACGAATTTAACTATTTACACTGGTAATTATCAGCGAGTACGTACATTATTTCATGTTTTGTAAATATTTTCGCTTCTTTAATCGTAATTGAAGAAACACTTTCGTATATTGTAATTTGAAACATGTTATCAGAAAAACATAACCAGACATTAGCGAAATTTTGGAAAATTAAGATTCCTTCCAGTATGGAGCAATTTAAAAAATGCACATTCAAACTTAATTTAAAAGCATGTTGATGGGTGTCGTTAAATTTTTTTAAACGCACGTCACTTGGAATAAAATGGCGAACTTGCAGAAAATGTTTCGCTTGCCGCCACTTAGGCTAATATCTGGTAAACTAATGCAATGTTACTAGAGTTGTCATTTCTAAGTATAAACAATTGAACCACATTGCATTTCATTTGTTATTTGAAGCTAAAACTATCATTCAAAAATAAATACATATGTTTACTAATTGTCTGACAAGATGTCCACAATAATATCAAATTACTTTGTAATTTACTATATCGATAACTAAGCAATACCATATTTAGTGTAGCATTTACCATGAAATTAAATATTTCAGTTGCGTAAAATAGATTGAAATAATTGTATAATGAATTTGGAAATAGATTCTAGTCAAGATTCAACGGCTAATTTAAACCGGTTATCTCGTTGAATACCGTGGTTATTTTAAGTAACCACTCTGTGCAAATTCAATATGTTCCATGCGGTTACTTTTGGTATTTGTGTTTATTATTCAAAGCTAACAATCGAGCAAAAAATATTCATGATCCTGTTCCTGCCCATGCCATCCGGAGGCCTATTTTAAGCAATTTTCTTGTTTACAAATTAGATATTTCTGATATTCTTCTCAAGTATCTACAAAGGAACATCTCTCTATATACTAACCTAAAGACCGAAAAATAGATGAACGTAAACACAGAGAGAGAGAGAGAGTGTGTGTGTGAAATAAGGGAATGACCGATCAATTGCATGTATCACCTCCAGTTGAATCTCAATGCCTAAACATGCTTCTTCTGCTTGCATAAGTCCGGCTTCAATTTGTTTATCTATAAAGCTTCGTATGCGGCTAACTTCTTACTGGTTTTATTTTTAGTAATTATCTGAAATGTTACGTCTGTAAAAAACACGTTTGAGGTTTCAACGATTTTTTGCGCAACTGCAGAAGTTTATTCATCAGTGGGTTTAATACAGGCGTTTGAGTTGCAATGTTCTATCATTAGAATAATTAACCGTAGTGGTCTATCAACTTACGTAGGCCCATTTATGTGTTTAAAATGTATTTTTTGTGTATATTAAATAGAATCTTTCTCAGTACTCTTCGACGGTCGATTTTATGAAAGAGTAGAATTATCGCGTCATTAAAATATTAACTATAAATTAATTTGCAGATATATGGAAAATTGATCCCGTAGGAATACTATGTCATTCCGACATCACAAGTTTAATTGTGCTTTATAAAGTATACTTCTTCAAAAATTTATTGTAAGTCCATTTGAACGCGGAAAGCAATTTTTGCTAAATTTACAATTGAATTTAGAATGGAGAATGAGTGGAAAATTACTCAACTTCAAAGTTAACGCATTTTTATAGAATTTTAATTTTATCGCATAACTTCCCTACCAAATTGTGCTTTAAATTTTTAAATTTGAAGGGCTCTTGTCGGTATCCAGCTACAAAATACATGTATTCATTTAAAATGACAATCCTTTTCTACAAGTTTTTTCTTTATTAGACTTAGATTTGTAATAATTATCGTATATTGCTTTATCTATATCACTAATGGTTTAAAAGCGTTTTTTAGCTTTGCCCTTACTCCAATTGCGTTTCTTATTCAATCGTTTTAGAATTAAAACCGACAGGTGATGCTAGTTAATAACAACAGAATACAGTCTTCCTAGTCAAATCATTACTATGATAGTGCTGATTTGTTAGGAAAAAACTGGGTAAGTTTTGGACATTTTTCTGCCTAAATTTTTAAAAATTTAAGTGTAAAAAGCGTTATATATTCAGACCTATATGTAAATTAAAAGTTCGAAAATTTAACAACATTTCGAATAGCAGACAATTTGATTCGTTCAAGAAAAATCATAAAGAGCGCATACTTAAAACTCAAAATTAGGTTCACAGAAATTTTTAAATATTTTGTTATTTCTATGTTTGATTTTTTCATATCTTTTCTCATATTCACACCATTTTTAGTCAATTCAAACAAACAAATTCTGTCTACCCACCAACATATGCCATACTAAAAAGCCACTTAAAAATGGTAATAAGCACTCAATTTTGTTTTAGCATGAAATATATTCATATATGTTTAGGCAAAATACAATTCCTGGCAGGAAAGAAACCAGACCCACATTATAGCATATCTTAGCGAATGTCGGAAACCTTTTAAGTTGCGAAAATGTCCGTTTGTCTTCAAAGAGGATACAATTGGATTTTTATTAAAACCAAAAACTAAATGTCCACTTATGTGAATTTGAAATATAACGTCGTCTTTTAACACACATATAAAATTACATGCAGGCATGTTTGTGAATATGACACGCCTGTTGGAAATCGACACACAATGAAGGGGCGCTAATATAAATATAAATTTATTATGACGCTGAAAATTGAATGCAGTATGCGGTTTCGTTTTCGTAGGACATTAGCTGCATGGCACCATAGAAAATTTTCCTGTGTTTGTGTCACGCAGCGGCAAAGCTTAACAACTTTCCTCGATTAAACGAACATTCGTTGCGCGGGTGGTGATAACAATTATTATAATCATGGTTGCGGTCTTGATATAAACATCTGAACCATTAAGTACATACATTGGTCAGTATAAACTAAGATTCGTATAGTGTAGAAAAGGCAATTCCTCTAGTAGAGCGGTTTTGTCCTTATTGGGAATCCATCATGTACTGGCCAGAATTTGCCGCGGACAGTGCTCGAACCTGGACTAAGGTGTGACCTATAATGATTAAATCGGTCTACTGGATGTAAATCTTTTTCCCGTTAATGTCAAAACGGGTCTACTGGACTAATTGCCTTTTCTACCTTAATTAGTATATGAGTGAAAATTGTGTGTAGCGTGCGGCAGGGTGGTTAGGTGGTTAGAGCACGAGATTCCAAAGCAGACGTGCCTAGGTACGAGCCCATTCCGCGGCAAATTCTGACCAGTTGGTGATTAGTTCCCAATAACGACGAAACCGGTCTACTGGATGAATTTCCTTTCCTACACTTTACAATTCATAGTTTATAATGACATATGTAAGTAATTAATGGGTCAGGTGCTTATATCAAGATTGCAACCTCGATTATAGTTAAAGTTTTCTCGATGTATTGCCTTTGATACGTTAAGCTAAGTTTAATTTATTCAAACAGAATTTTCATAATTCTTTATTGTGGTTTTGCATTATCTTGTTAACCTCAGATACCCTTGTGCTTCACTTGCCATGAAGGACTTGGAATGGCTGTTGCTCAAATCAGTAATCGAATTTTGTGGTCAGCTTGATATAATTTAAGAAAAATTATAACACCTATTTTTTTCTTTTTGCAGAGAAACTATATATGTATAATATTGTGCGATACCTTTTTTCACAAAGTAACTATTTAATAAAAATAGGTCCAGAATTTCATAACACAGTCAACGCGAAAGAAATGTATAATTTCAAGTTTACATGCATTTCGTCCTTACTGCCATCCCATCAGATGATGGTTGCGTTTAATCATAAATCAACTATATATTTGGTCAAGAAATGTGGAACAGTTGGACAATGCTATATCTTATATGTCAATGTAACTAAACAGTAGTATAGACAACGTCATATAATCTTATAAGCAATGCTAATTTAAAGCGGACTTGCTATACATAATATTCAACAAAACAATTAATTGTATAGGAAAGCTATTGCAACTAGGCTTCAATTTACTAAAATTGAGAATGACAGCCATTCATGTTGTCTGATATTCAGAAATAGCCGTATGCCGTTAACAAAATTTCTTGCCTAAATATATATATATATATATAATTATTTTATTTTATTTGTACTCGTACAAAGCAAGGTTTCTTCACCATGGAGCATATTTTTATCACAACCATAAAAATTATAACCAGAAAAGACAGTTTTACGCGGATGAAATTCAAGAAATAAAGACTTAACAAACCAATTTTTATCTAAGAAATATTTTTATTACGCCTAAATTGTGTCTCATTTCCAAATTTTGTTTCAAAATTCATAAACAAAAAACCGACAATATTATGAGGCCTATATACATGATAATTTATTTATATTCATTTATTTATAAGGCATGACATTAACGACGCAATAAATCGGCCAAATAGAAAAGGGAACGATTTGGAATGTCAACTTTTCATAAGTATATTATTTTATTTGTATGAAAAATAAAGGTTGATTTCCTTTAAAAAAGGCTTCAAAATTTGCAATTCTGTTATCTTAAAAAGAGAGTCTAAATAAACAAATAATATTACGCAAATAATTCATATAGAAAAATTATAAATTAGGTCATTTTCAATTTGTTTTTGAATATTTTTAAATTTGATGTGCAGATTAATTATATAATTTAATAATAGAAAATATTACAGATAGATCAAAAGTTTTTCGGGATGTTATGTATAGGAAATTTCAGGTATGAATTTTCGTTTGGATTTGGGATTCAATTAAAATTTATTTATCCGGTTTCATATTCTATTGTCTACATAAACAAAAAGGACAAAATTCTAATCTCCTTTTCGGAATAGCTACTGATATGCCTTTCTATAAGGGCAGAATTCAATAAAATGACAGTTTTTATTTATGCATTGTTTATTCAGCAGATTCAAGTAAAATTGAAAAACGAAAAAAATCATTTTGTAACACGAAATGTTCCAAAGTAACATTTTAAACTTATAATGTATTGGAAAGAATGCTTTAAGAATATTAATGAAATCAGAAATTTCTAAAACACTGATTTTATCTACTGAATTATTTAAAGTTATATTACAACCTTGATTTAAACAAGAATCTCATTATATATATATATATATATATATATATATATATATATATATATAATTTGTATTAAATACTTTAGAAAATCTTATCAAGTAGACAGGCTGGGTTATAATCATAAACTTATGTTCTGTTCAGAACGTGCTGCTGACTAGGCTGGAACCCAGACACGTCTGCTTCAGAATTTGTTGCTCTAACCACTGAGTCACTTTGCTACACGTTACACGCAATGTTCATGTATATAATAACTTTTGATTTGAGCTAGCCTTTCTTTCAGGTGTAGCCTATATGGTTTATAGGCAATCATAAAATTCCAATTAACCACTCTCAATCTATCATTGCAGAGCATGACCGCGCAACCTGGGTTAGTGTTATTGATCTGTACGAACATTGGCTGTGCGGGCGGGCATAACTTCTATTTAAATCAATGTTGCGGTTTTATGATATAAGCACTTGTACAATAATGTAAATTCATTTTCTAGTCGAAACTAAGTATTGTATAATTTAGAAAGGGCAATTCATCCAGAAGAGCCGTGTCATTCTAATTAAGAACTATGCATACACTGTCCGGAATTTAACGCGAACAGGGCCGGAACCTGGACACCTCTTGTTAGAAATCAGATAGCGTGGTTTCAGTTCCATAATGACAAATTATATGTGGTTAGATTGAACATCAGGTCCGAAGTAATGTCATATAGACTCTACATAATAAAATGCTAATAATAAAATATTAGTAAGTTTATAAATAATTTTAGTTATAGTGTGTGGAAGAGTGGCTCAGAGGTTGCAGCTACAGATTCAAAAGGAATATTGTGCACGTTCGAGCCCGGTCAACAGCAAATACTGGACAGTAATAAATAGTTCTGAATGAATTTGTTTGAAAAAAATTGTAAATGTAAAGAAGATAAAAAAACAGCGGCACAAGCAGTATCACTATCATCATTAACAGCGAAGTAAATTTCACAGAATTAAATTAAGGGACATGTCGAAATAAACGACGACAGTCGGGGAAAAACATTCTTACATTTAACAGCCAACAAAGCGCAAATCTTAAATTTAACCAGAAGGACAAACCTAAGAAAGCTTGAACTGAAACTGTAATCTCGTGCACATTCGCTTCTTGCTTACTGGTGACCCATCAGTAGGAGCCGGTATTGCGCCCTTTACAAACTATAAAATTGGTAAGGAATGTGGGAAAAATAGGACGTTACAATCTCCTAGACGAATGTGTAAACCTACCGTAGTAGAGCTAACTTCATAGAAAGCCTTCGACAATGTCACTTCAAAGCTAACTCACTATGTATGTATATATATATATATATATATATAGTATATATATATATATATATATATATATATATATATATATAAACATGCAAACATATATTTGCAAGCAAACACGCATACACTCAAACACAAACGCACACACACCCTACCAACTAGCCAAAACAAGAAACAGAAGTAAAAACGAGTCAGATTTGTTACCACTAGCATAATCAAATGTAAACCCAAAATGTATAAATATGTATGATTGTATAAGAGATGATTAGTATTCACGAAATAAATGGCCTTTATCCACTTTGTTATTAATGTGTTCTTTCTTCCTAATTATAAATATACTGTTTAGAATTAAAAAAGGCATAGACATTATAAAGATTATCAGCCTTTTACCCGAAAGGAACTAAACATTTATATTGCAGCCAACTGTAACTGTGCCAAACTTCTAGAAAGAATTGAGTTCTTCAAATCGTGTTTAGAATCAGATGTTGTGCCAAAACGATTCCTCAAGCAGTGCAGAAGAAATAACGAAAAACCGACGAATAAACTTATAAGTCGCTTATTGCTCAATGGTATCGAGGATAACCATTAAAAACTGCAAGATGCTGAGAGCATCATTCAATCACTGGGTTGTCAAATTGCAAGACTGAACGACGGCGAATACACCGCTTTCACAAAGAAGATAGAAACGCTGATGAAAATAACAGCGGACAAAGAAACCAAGGACCTCACGAGAGACCTGGACAAATTTCCTACGCAATCAAAATTTCCTACGAACCCAGACGCTTTTATTCACAATTATTCAAAAGTGATCTTGTCAAAACACCAGAAAGAATTACTCTCCTTAGGAGCAAAATTCTGCGTAGTCAAGAAAAACCTAAGTGAACGTGACATTATTGACATTCAGGCTGGAACGGAAAATTTCTACAATGACTTAACGAAAGACACCGCGCCACATGCATTCAATGGACAAGGACTGAAAGCTGAGATAGTAAGCGCACTAGAACAATACAAGAAGAAATTCAAAGGCAGCCAAATCACCACAAAACAGCACATAGACGAACTCAGAAAACTCCAATCAGAAAAATCCATACGACTTGCCACACCGGACAAAAGATCAGGAATCGTTATACTTGAAGCAGACGCTTATAGGAAGTCCATGAACGATATAATAAATGAAGAATCTAAATTTAAGCATGACATCAAACAGAAAGATGATTTAACAAACATCGAATCAAGAATTAATGCAATTTTGAAAAAGATGGAAAAACACGTTTTAACATCGATGGCTGACACCGAGATTAGATCAAAACTCACAGAAGACATCCAAAAGGCAAAACCAGTCGGAACAAACACCGCAAGATTGTACGGCAAACCAAAAACTCATAAAGCCGTGACAGCCTCAGGAGCTTCCTCGATGCTGCCCATTATGTCAATGATCAACGCTCCACAACATAAACCAGCCAAGTTTCTCTGCAAACTACTTGAACCAATATGGAGCATCATAAACGCAAACACTATCAAGGACTCCTTCGAACTAGCAAATGAATTGAAGGGGAAGAACATCCTACAGAATAAAATGGTCTCGCTTGACGTCTCATCCTTATTTACAAGCATACCACTGGATAAGACAATGGAGATCTTGTATAACTTCATCAAAAGTAAGTTTTTTGATTTCCCTATAGACACCAATGACTTTAAAGACCTCATATTAACATGTACTAAAAATGTGCAATTTACATTCGAAGGGATATACTACCGCCAGATCAATGGTGTAGCTATGGGAAGTTGCATAGCACCCCTCCTAGCAGATGTATGTATGTATCATCTGGAAAAAAACGAGCCTAAAAGGTATAATTGACCAGTGCGCACTCTACAAAAGGTATTTAGATGATATCTTGTTGTTCATCTCAGCAGCAGCAGACCCTTCCTAAATCCTCAAGCAAGCAAATGGAGTCGATCCAGACATCAAATTCACTCTCGAGGTAGAGAAAGACGACAGTTTTCCCTTCCTTGACATCAAACTCACTCGAGAAGAAAACGGGGATTTGACACTGGCCATATATAGAAAATCCACTTTCACCGGACAGTACATTCACTACAAAAGTAGTGTGCCAAAATCCAACAAAAGAAACTTAGTAAACAACCTAGCAAACAGATTTAGGAAGATCTGCTCTAAACACAAGATTGAGGAAGAACTGGGCTACCTCAGGAAAATATTGCTAATGAACAACTACCGAGAGCGTTTCATTGATGTCAACATCAGTCCACGACAGATTCGTACTAGAGAGGATACCGGCAAGCAGGTTTTCCTAAACTTACCATTTAGAGGCGACATACCAGCCTTAATAATTGCACCGCGGCTGAATAGAATAACTAAGGACAACTTTCCCAGTGTTAAAGTTAATATGATATTTAGTACACAGAGGATCATGAGGTTAGATGCCAAAGATCAATTGAAAATTCTCTCCAAACCATTCATAGTCTACAAATTCTCATGTATGTGCGTTAGCAAATATATCGGACGTATGAAGAAGCAATTGATAAGCAGAATCCAGCAACATTTGCCACAGAAATCGATTAAAAAAGGCTTGGTACCGTCAGGAAAACCAGCTATTTCCGATCATATATTGGCAACGGCGCACCCTGTCAATTCGACCAATTTCACAAATCTACATAAATCAAAATCAGACAAATTATTATTTATTTATGAAGCCCTTTATATAAAACAACAAGCACCTAACCTTAATATTCAAAAGTTTCATCAACATGATATTCTAATCGACTGGCCAAGAATAACAAAATTCAACAACAATCTACTTGTATCCAGTCAAGAACAAACAGGCCCTCGACTAGAATCAACAAACATACAATCGGATTGGCAACAAACTGAAGTGGAAATAACAGAGGCGCATACGGTGACAGAAGTTTCCAAACAATATGAGCGTTTAACACTGCAATCCACACTGGCGCTGTTACCATGTGGAAATTATAAATTTGCGCAACAAGGTGAAACGATCAACTACACTGGGAAAAATAGCACTCGTATATGTAACAGTGAACAATGCGCACAAATGGTTAATTCTCAAGCCATCAAAACAATAATGACCAGATCTCAGACATCACTTTGCAATACTGCGAGAATGACCTTTACATGCAAA
Source organism: Eudiplozoon nipponicum (assembly GCA_029291075.1). Lineage (NCBI taxonomy): Eukaryota > Metazoa > Platyhelminthes > Monogenea > Mazocraeidea > Diplozoidae > Eudiplozoon > Eudiplozoon nipponicum. The sequence goes on from JAQBSW010004543.1 coordinate 42,505, forward strand.
CACGCATACACACAAACACAAACGCATACACACTTACCAACTAGCCAAAACAAGAAACAGAAGTAAAAACGAGTCAGATTTGTTACCACTAGCATAATCAATTGAAAACCCAAAATGTATAAATATGTATGATTGTATAAGCGATGATTAGTATTCACGAAATAAATGGCCGTTATCCACTTTGTTATTAATGTGTTCTTTCTTCCTAATTATATATATATATATATATATATATATATATATATATATATATATATATATATATACCGAGTCTGTGAAGGATGTCGACACTGCATATTTTGTCAGTTCCTGATAATAACATTATAGTATTGTAAAGGTACATGGTACTAACTCTATGGTTGCCGAGTCAGACTAATTGTCACCCACATAATAAAATGAAAACCAAAAAGTATGTAAATGAAAAATTGTAAAGTGATATTTAGAATTTTGGAAACAAACAGATATTATCCCGTTTTTTATAAAATGTGATTTAATTCATAAAGAAAAATATACAATTGACAGGATATATAATTTATTTTACATTATTCAATTATAATTTTATTCTGAAAGATGTATTTACTTAATGGGACAGGTATTTGTATCAACATCCCCATATTGATTCAAATAACTAACGACAATAGAATTTATGTTTAGAGTAATTATCCAACAAACTATGTTGTGTTTCTGCTGTTAAAATTATGGACAAAATATTATAAACTTCCTTATGTGTAAGCATTCTATTCATTAATAAAGTTCAGTAATATTCAGAAACGTTTTAAGCTGCAAGCTAACATGTTAGACATTTTATTTAGACACGCACTAATATCAAATATATTCCAGTGCATCTATTGCAAACCATATTTATTTTATTAGAAGAAAAGCGGAGGAAATGCCGTTTTGATAAATTTTTTATGCAAAAAACTTTGAAGCTGAAGCGAGGAAAACGTCGTTTTAACGAAATTCGGAAAGTGTTTATATGACCGTTCGTTTAAAAGCGGCTCAAAAGCCACATTCATTTTTGAAAATTTAATCGTGATAGAAATAATTTAAAATGACGATAATCCATATTTCTTGAGGAAAATGGAATTTAAACAGACTTTATTTAATTATACTTGAAGTAGTTGTAAGTACAACTGCTTAACGTTCATTTAGATTCATTTTGAATACAGACAATTTACCGTTTTTTGTACACATTTTTTTGCTTAATGGCGACTCATTAGTGAGAGCCGGTACTTCGCTATATAATCACTATATATTTGATCAATAAATGTTGAAAAGTTGCACAGTATAATCTCCAACACCAAGGAGATTCAATAAACATATAGCGGGTAGAGGGCATAATATCGTCTCCTAATGATGAGTCGCCGGTATGCACGAAACACATGCGTAAATAAGATTATATCTATTGTTTATTTTGACTTGGTACATTTTTTAGGTTGTATTTGAACTTAGTTTTTACTTGGTACAGAATACCTTATACAAACTTGCATATCTATTAGTTCTCGGCTACAATTATTGTATTTTCTTATTTCCGCCATTGATTTTCACGGGTAGAAAATTAACATTTTTGTGTATCCAATTAGTTGATTCCCATCAATTTCTGGGTTCACGACGTGTTTATCTCTTTGATTGATGTGTTCTGAGTGGTCCCATCGCTCCAAATGCTTAGACATCTGAACTTTCCTTTGAAAACTTTGACGTTTCAATCATTTCCGATTAGAACTCAAACATTTTCATTGTAAAGTGTACATGTTGAAGACTTCACGTTGATTGGATAGTCAGAATCCCTCAATCAACGTGTGAAAGACGTCATACACCTAAAAAAGGAAATAACTTAATTTAATGGAGACATACAATTGTTAATGTGTTACCCTCGAAAGTAAGTGGCAGAAATGAAACATACGATGACAGAACAGTGCAATCAGAAACGATCTTGAGAGATTTTTTTTATATACCAACGCTTGTTCATTAGATTACTGGTTAAATAGAGGATTACATAGTTTATACTGACATGCATGTAAGTAATTAATGGGTCAGGTGTTTATATCAAGACCGCAACCTTGATTATAATGAAAATTATGTGTAATGGAACATATTTAAAAAAAAAGAATTCTTTGGTGTGATTTTGCAATGAATTAGATAATGCAAACTGTGATCTAAGCTTCAAATTTAAGTAGCAAACCTTGTTTTATAATGATTGAATGAAAAGTATTTTAAGAATCGTTTTGTTTTCAATGACGTGAATAAGTTTTCGCTTTAAGTAAATCGATCTTGTCGGTTAAGTGTGTAAAATTTAGAATAGTGTGAACATTTGTATTTTGCGCAGGATTTGCCAAATAAATTTTAAATCCTATTTAGAAGCTTATCTTCAAAGCGGACTTGTTAAGATGCTTGTGAGCAATGGGCCTAAGTGTATAGAATGTTTTCAAAAAATGAAAAAGGTGCCACATGAAGGCATAATTTGCAAGGTTGCAACACTAATCGGTTGGGAAGCCTAGCCACCAAAATTTCATAAAATTTAAGGCCATTTGCAGTTTATTTAATGAATATTTTGTTAAACACAGACATTTTATCGAAAGATTTAGCGTAAACCATATTCCTTAATTTTACAACATGCATTGTCAAATTTGGAAATTTAAGGCAGAGCAATAAAAACTAGGCGCACTGTGACAAAAATACCTTATGAATTCTCTTTCCTGTTCATCGGAGCACTGACATACTATGAGTAGGTAAAAGACAAGGAGAATAATTTGGTGCACATGATGAAGATGCCAAATTGTTAATAAATTTACATTTAGCACATAATTTGACTCAAATTTAAGTGAATAAGAGATACTGGTGTTGCGCACCTATTAAGAGTGATACTTTAAATAGGACCAGAATGATAGAAAAAAGTTATCATGAACGAAGGGTGCACATTCGTTTTGTGCTTACTGGCGAATTATCGGTTACATATTTATCCCTACTGATGAGTCACCAGTAAGCACGAAACGAATGACACATGAGTCTATACCTGCCGTTCATGTTTACTTTCGTTTAGCATTCGCGTCACATTTGAACCGAATTGTTAATAATATATTAGTTCTCATCCAAAAACAGTACCTAACTGTTATATATTTAATTTAGTGATGTCATGATTACCGCGAAATGTGATAAATGATATCGATCAAGGCCAGAGTGTATTGATTTGTTGGAGTAACAGGGTTCAGAAATAGTTTGAATTCTTAATTTTGGTGAAATTAAACTTATATTGAATTTCATCGTGTTTGTAACATTTACGACTCGGCAAATATAATGTTGGTACCATGAAGCTTTTTGGTATCATAATGTTGGTATCGGGTACTGACACAATAGCCATAGTGTTTTTACTCTTTACTGGCTAAGTATATATATATTATATATAGTGAGTTGGCTTTTAAGTCACGTTGTCGAAGTCTTTGTATGAAATTAGCTTCACTGTTGCAAGTTTATATATCCGTATTGGAGAATGTATCGTCCTATTTTCCAACATTTATCACCCAAATATATAATGGGTAATGGGCGTAATACCGGTTCCTACTGATGAGCCGTCAGTAAGCAAGAAACAGACGTGCACGTGATTATACTTTCAGTTCATTCTAACTTTGTTCTATAATTCTGATCCTATTTGCACTAATTTGATATTAGATACGCAACACCTAATACACAAATACATAAATAATAGAGCTCAGCAACAAAAATTATCTTTATCAAATAACATTTAGGGTTGCATATAACTGCGAAATGCAATATGAAACAGTCAAAAGTTTTGACGAGTCTCAAAATGTTAATTTCTAGCGTTAAACAGATTTTACGATAGCTGATTGTGGAACTAATCGAATTAAAATATTTGTTATTTAATGATATATTTCTTGTGACATTTTCTTCTTCATTAGCGTTAATTCATATCTATCTGAATATTCTCTGCAAGCAAATTATCTACAAGCATTATTCGCATCATTATAAACCAAATATTTTTTTAAAACGAATATATTTTTTTGATTTGATAGGACGATTTTGAGTAAGCAATTGGCTAAATTATAGGACAAATGTCACTCAAAATTCCACATTTTAGAAAAAAGCCCTATCTTAAAATAAATACTTTTCGAATTATATGGTAATTTTATTCACATATTTACAAAGGGAACAAAATAATAAAAAAATCAAGATTAAAATTGTGACAATTTTTTAGTTATTTTAGGCAGTTTTAAATCTATTCGTTTCACAATATAAAAACAACTATAAAAGTTTATTGAAAAAGTAAATTACAATGCAATTCTACGATTAATTTTAAAATGAATATTTTAATAGAAGCTTTAAATGTGCTAATTAAATTGAAAAATAATATTTTATACTTGATACAATTATGACATCCTTGGTGGAGAAATTCGGAATAAAATTACTGGAAATAGAGCCTAGCCAAATAAATATTAATTTATCATCAATTATAACGCGCACATCCAATAAACAATAAATAAAAAGATAAATTTTGATAAACAAGTAATACCGACTTTTTGAAAACAACGCCAAGTATAGGATAATAATAACAAAGGCTGGAGGAATGTGAAATATCCCAGAACTTTAATAAGAGCACTTCCTTTGATCATTACAAAGAAAATCAGCAACATTGCAGGAAACTTGTCATTATTATGGAATTATAGGCATCCTATCTCAGGTGACGTCTTTGCTCTGCTTTAATGCTCAATTATCAAGTTATTAATTGAATTTTGTTGGTGTGAGATCTAGCCTAACTCACAAAGAGGACAAGGTTATGCAGATTACAACATTTGTGCCTATTGTGCATCCAAAAATGGTTCAAGCAAATAACACATGTCAGTCGTCAATGGTAGACTTTCTAAACAAAGAAAAATATTTTTCCCCGGCTTTTTCTTCTGCGAAACAATTAAAAGTACTCGTAGGTCATTAAAATTGTGAATTCTTTAAATATATTAGAGCACAGCTTATGTTTGGTATTGATTGATGGGTTCAAGCTCAGCCCTTTACTCTGAAACCATCCAGTAGCTGCTTCCCAGAAAATGTCGTCGGAACCATATTTGCCGAATTTTCCATTTTCAGAAAAGCAGCTGATGGAAAGCTTCAGAGAGAAGGGCTAAGTGAGAACCCATCAATCAATGCCAAACATAAACTTTGCACAAGGAATTGAAAAGAATTCAAGGATTTTTGACCTACGAGTGCTAGTAATTATTCCGCACAAGAAAAAGACGGAGAAAATAATAAATTACTGTGCTGTGCAAGGTAAAAAAACATTTAAGTAATACATATAGAAAAATTCTGCCTATGCCATAGACCAAAACTATCAATTGGCGAAAGAGTATTCAATGTTTTATAATAAATACCGCTAAATAAAAATTATAATTGGGTGGCAAATGTGAATCAAATTACCAACGCCGACATAATGCTTTCGTTGATCATGTTATTTACAAGTATGACTATGTAATAAATTTTACCCAGCTATGGATACATTTGAGACTTTTGAAAAAGGGCGTTTGCTAACTTGAAATTAGTGTTGAAATTAAATCGACATTCACAAAAACAAATAATAAACAGTAAATCAATTATGGATTGGGCGGGTGGTGGTAACTATTGTTTAAATCAAGTTTGCGATCTTGAAGTAAACACCAATCCCGTTGAAATTTATCAGTCGTCGAACAACAAGACAAAACTACTTCCAGTCGCAACGCACGGACTCATTTCGACCTTACGTGCTCATCATCAGAGTACGACGGCAAAATGACTAGTGAGGATCAAACCGCCTTGTTTATATATGGGAAGCAAAATAAGATATGCGGCTCTCACATCTAGTAGTCTTGCAGACATTGTACGTAACCGGAAATGTCGGCTGCACAATTTCTATGCAGTCACGAACATTAGCTGTTTGTAGCTTTCGCCACACACACACACATATATATAAGCAATACAATAAAACAATAATTGATTGCGCGGGTGGTGGTAACAATTCTTGAAATCAAGTTTGCGAGCTTGAAGTAAACAGCAATCCCATTGTATTTAACCAGTCGTCGAACAACATAGCAGACAACATAATAAACAGATTGAATGAATGAAGACAAACGCCAATCTTTTGAATTTATTCTAAATAAATAAATAAAATATAATGAAATTAAAAACTAATTTGGAATAAGATTTTTCTCCATAGTACATGTAATATTATTTTATTTTCCACAGTCTGTTAACTTTTAAACGTTTTGGTTAGAGACAACTAACGATAAACGAAAATACTCTATTAACAATTTGATTCAAGCAATAAAATGCAATATAATTTGTTCCTATTTTTCCTTATGGCATAATGTGCGTTAATTATTTTTGTAGCCAATTGAAATAATACGTCTACACGATATAATAGCAGTTTTACTTTGAAAACGACTCGTTAAATATGGAGCAAATAAACTGCAACCTTTAAGTTCAATGACCAGAGAAAGTTAAAACTGAGCAATATTAAACATTAATTTTTATTTCTGTCGGCAAATCGAAGCGAAACTTTTAAAATGGGCATTAATTATAATTACAACATCACAAGTGTGCTAAAATTAAAAGTTGCTTCACTAAATTTCGTAAAATTCAATTAGGACTGAAAGTCATTGAGGGTTGTCTAGCAAAGTATTGGAAAAATTTGAGAGACTAAATTCAATATTATATGAAAATATTAGTGAAATTTACTAAAAATAAATATTCTAGTTATCAGTAAAAATAGCTACTTTGCCTTTTATTCCATTTCATATTTAAAGGCTATATTTTATTATTTCAATGGTATTTTGCAATCCGTTCAGAAAAATTGTGAAAAATAATGAAATGGTAGTGCAGGTGGAAAATTTACAATTGTTTAAACAAGAAACACGTGTAAAGTAAAAAACATAGTTTTGTGAGAATTAGAGTTAAAGCAAAGAACTAGCATGAAATCTGGCAATTTAAAAACTGAGACGAAAATCTTCACGGAAATGTCAGAGAGCGGTTTTAAAAAATTATTAAATTAAACTTATTTATTCTACAGTATGTGATGTTTCCTTGGATTAAATCATTATCACGAAGTCCTCTCTGAGATTTTTATATTTGGGATAAATTCGACAAATCGTTAAATTAATGAATGGTAATTTTATCATACAGACAACAATGATAGATGAAATAGTTATTGAGCACTTAAAAGAGCAACATAGATTTTATAGGCATTATGCAAAATCATCATGAATAAAATGTTATTCTGATTTAATTTTCCGATTTTATTTTAATCTTACATTCAATAAATTTTGAAGCCAATAAGGACAAAACCAGTCTACTCGATGAAAAGCGTAGTTTATACTAACTAAATATATATATATATATATATATATATATATATATATATATATATATAGTAATATATATATATATATAAATTCCATTAAATTCTCCAATTGGCATGGTTCCTGATGAAGACTAGCAGATTTAGGAGGGTTGTAAGAAATTTATATCTTATGAAATATCAATGAGATTCCACCTGAGGTAAAGCTGACTATAAATATAAATCCGTATATTATTTGCACTTGTTAATCGTATGCAGAACGAGTGACACAATGGTTCGAGTCCCCGACTCTAAAGCAAATTTGCCTCGGTTTGATTCCTGTCCGTGGCAAGTTTTGGACAGCTCCTCAAAAAATCCGAGTAAGGCCGAAGTCGGTCTACTGCCTGAATTAGTATTGCTAACTGACACAATGTTCTTTTTATAGAGACAACAAGTACATAAACAAATTCCTACCATTATACTTGAGTTCAATATAACTTCATCAAGTATCATGATGTACGTTATATAATGCAAGATCGGGGTTGGCTGCTTAGAACTGGCTATATTCCTAGTATGTTCCATCTGAAGAAAGGTCTAGTCAAAGCATTGTTACCACAACCCACGCAATCAATTATTGTTAAATTGTATTGCCTATATATGTATATGTGGCGAAAGCTGCAAGCAGTTAATGTTCGTGACTGCATAGAAATTGTGCAGCCGACATTTCCAGTCAAGTTCAATGTATGCAAGACTGCTAGAGGTGAGAGCCGCATATCTTAATTTGATTTCCATATATATTCAATGCGGTTTGATCCTCGATAGTCAGTTTGCCGTCGTACTCTGATGACGATCATGGAAGGTCGAAACGCGTCAGTGCGTTGCGACTGGCGCTAGTTTTGTTATGTTGTTCGAAGACTGGTTAAATACAATGGGGTCGGTGTTTACTTCAAGCTCGCAAACTTGATTTAACGCATTGTTACCACCACCCGCGCAATCAATTATTGTTAAATTGTATAGTCAAAAAATATGTTGGTATACGACATAAACTGGAGTATATGATGCGAAACGGTAAGCGGAGTGTTAAAAATCAAATCCTCTGAAGCAAATGTGCCACGGCTGTTGTCCTGTGCGCGGCAGTAAACAAAGGCTGTTTAACCCCGCATTTCCAGTGCTTAGTATGAGCGATGTCGAAGCCTTCGGAAGAAATTGACGAATTTGCACCCAGCCTGATCGAAGACAAAACAGACGGCTACTGGAAAATGGTGATCAATCGGATCTTTGGGAAGCTGATGGTGCATAGCAACAACCCACGAACGCAACTCACGCAATTTCATCATTAATGAAATGCAGTTTTGAATTTTATGACAAACATGCAAAGAGGTTACGCGCTTCAAATGGTGTTGACAGTAGACGTTCTATACTGTGTAACTGGTTAAGCTGGAATTTATTAATATTTACCTCCATTCACCAAAATTGATAGTAATTAACTTTATTTACGCAATTGATAATTGTTCATTCAGCATTTATATTTGGCAACATATATGGCATATTAAAAAAGAGTTACGATCCCGCTCGTATATCGGAGAATAGTGAATTTTAACAGGCATGCTGAAATAAATAATAAGTATTTAAATTTCTTAATAATATCTTAAATTTAAATTTTTCCTTGATTTTCTGAGCTTTCGTATTTTACTTTTAATAAATTAAGAAAACATTTGTTGTTTTTTTAAATTGATTCATAACGGATTATGTCTCCACCTGAGCCAGAACTGAACCACAAACCAGTAATATAAAGCTTGTTTGACAAAAAATGTCATTCATCTATTCGCGTTAAGTAGAGTTATTTTATATTATAGTACATATTCCCGGGAAAGAATAAGATTTTGCCTAGTCTTTATACTGTAGAAACGATTGAAATTTTAAGATGCGGACGAATAACCTCTGAACACAAACATATCAAGAGTTTTGTAGTTACTTTATAGCTTTATTAGACTATACAAAATCTTGTTTTGTATTCAGATTCTAATGAGTTATATAGATTTTTAAAATGTATAATAGAGCATTCCATGGAAACGGAAGCGTTTACATTTAATTCTCACATCAAACACGCATTGACCAATATATTACTATAAAATTCAATAAATAAGGTGACATTTTAACTAAGCTGACACCACAAAATTTCCTAATTATATATATATATATATATATATATATATATAATCCTTTCCGTGACTGATAAAACGTTTAAAATTATCATAGAATAACCACTGACAACATAAAATATTACGTCATTTTTCATAAAAAGTTAATAATAATTGATCTTAAGCTAGTTCCCTTAAGATCAAAGCTGAATTTATCCGATTAGTTGTTAAATAGTGCGTCCTTTAAAGCTGTAATATGGCTTATGTTTAATCCAAGTTTCATATTAACAAAACAGTAACGTCGTTTAAAACAACTTTATAAAACACTGTACAAACATCAATGCAAAATCGTAATTTAATAAAGTTATTACTTTTATGTATCATTTTCTTTATTATAATGAAACGAATAACTAATAAAAGACGCATAAATATAAAAGGCAGTTTTGTGCAAAAGTCAATTTTTTTCTTGGATTCATGTTAAATATGTGAGAAATATTTCACTCAATTTAATCTATAGCTTCTCGGAAGTAATGCGTAAACTCCCAGTCCTACATTAACCCAAATATTTGTGAGGAAAGTCTTTTTGATACCGATGGATTTTATTGCTATTTAAATATCATTGACGAAATTTTAAATAACCAGCAAAGCTGATTTCGATTGTGGCAGTACTTGCATTGGTAATTCTACTGTAAGTTCTATGAATCAATTTGTTTGACATTCCCTTGACATTGTCCCAAAAACAACAATTTTAAATGACGGATATTTCTTACATGTAAAAATTTATATATGCATATATATGTAAATTTGAATAATTCTCTCTCTGTAGTGTTATGTATGCCGTAATGAGTCGTTGGACTCTAGTGAAAGCAAACTTCAATCTCTACTACAATCATTTGTATGAATTTCTTATTTGATTGGCGAGATCATTCATATATTGCAGCATAATTTTTTTTAAAACTACCAAAAGCAATAGCCTGAAAAGTCGGCCGTTTTGCTTTTTGACAGAAATCAATTCGACTGTAAAATTGTCTAATCGATATAGTCAATTTTTCCAAAAAAAAGAATTATTTAATCTGATTAAGCACTTGCATTGTAAAACAACATCCAGGAATATTCAGCAAGCATACGCTGATGAACGCCAACAAGCACACAACATACGAAATATTCACTAGACAATCATAGTGTTAATTCTTTAAATCAAGTTTGCGAGCTTGAAGTAAGTGTAGATTCTCTTTATAGGCTCGGGATATATATATATATATATATATATATATATATATATATATATATATATATATACATAGTGAGTTGGCTTTGGAGGAAGACTTCGTATGAAGTTAAACCACTGCTGCCGGTGTCCTCATTCATATAGGAGATTGCATCGTCAAATTCTCCTACATTCCCCGCCAAAATATATAGCGAGTATAGGGCGTAATATCAGCATCTACTGATGAGTTGCCAGTAAGCATAAAAACGGATGTGCACGTGAGGTAATAATTTCCGTTAATTTTGTATTTGGTTAATCCTTCTGGTCATATTTGAACCAATTTGTTATTTGGTGCGCAAAACCTAATGAACAATTGTCTACAGATATTAGCCTGATACATGCAGCAGCATCAAATTAATCACCTGTTTATATTCAGGAAATGTACAATTATTTCCATGTTTGTTTAGCTGAGAACTAAGGATATTGTACAAGACAGATTTCAATGTGCGTGATTCCTCTTGTTTTTAAACTTTGAAGACACCTGGAAATCCGCCTGGTTAGCGTTGTGATTTAAAAGTTTTTATTTAACAGTGTATATTAGTAATCGATAAATTTAGCCAATGTCCAGCAATGGTCTTCTTATTAATCCGCGAAAGTTTAAGTGAAAAAAAATATTTTGCGCGGAAGCTGGTAACAAACTGAAGTAAACACCAATCCCATTGTATTTAACTAGTCGTCGAACAACATATATAGAATTGAATTTGTGTTTACTTGAAGCTCGAAAACTGGATTTTTAAAAAATATTGTTACCAACACCCGTGCAATCAATTATGTATACACACACATATATATATATATATATATATATATATATATATATATATGTTTGTGTGTGTGTTTGTGTGGCGAAAGTTACAAACTGTTAATGTTCGTGACTGCATAGAAATTGCGCAGCCGACATTTTCAGTCACATACAATGTAAGCAAGACTACAAGATGTGAGAGCGGCATATTTAGTTTTGCTTTCTATATTTATGCATTGCGATATGATCCTCGCCAGTCAGTTTGACGTCGTGCTCTGATGACTATCATGGAAGGTCGAAACGCGTCAGTGCGCGCGACTGGCGGTAGTTTTGTTATGTTTCTCGACGACTGGTAAAATGCAATCGGATTGATGTTTTTTTCAAGCTCGTTAACTTGACTTTTTCTTAAAAACAAATATTTGTTGTATTTATTCCAACTTAACTTCGGCGAATAAATGCAAATATTCGGCCTATTAAAGTCGACCAGGTTCAGTTGTAATCAAATTTCTATGTTAATCGAAATTATCAGATTATAGGTTGAAACCATGGATAGCTGAAAGGCATCGACAAAAATGACAATAATTTAATCAACTCCGGCATAAATATCGGCAATCTAGGGACATTGTCCGTCTTCAATGCGGGAATATGGGACAATTGGTTCGTGAATGTATGGACATGAAAAGCTTAATTTTGTGTTAAAAAATCAGAGTTTAATAAAGAATGAAGTGAAAATAAATTGTAATATAAACAGTAAAAATTTGTACACCTTATTTACCATTCCTAAGATAACAGAAAACTCTGTGTGCAAACAAATATCAAATCATATTTCGCTGCGCAAATGAGAAGGATCTCCATTACAACATCGTGAAGAATGGAAGAGTATATAAACAAAAGAGTTGGCTACTGTGCTCTCTTCCTGGGATTCGTGCGTTGCTAGACTGCCGGTAAAAGGTTTGATTGCTATTGTTTACGCGTTGTTACCTGCAAGTGTGGCATTGTGGATAGACTTCCTGACTCTAATATAAAAATGCTCCAATTCGAGCCCTGTCTACAGCAAATAATCGACAGTTATTGACACGTTTTCAATAAGAACGAAAGCTGTACACTGAATTACAAGTCATTTCTTCATCGTGCAAAGCTTCACTTATAAAGAAAAACATATGTATTTAACCAAAATCAAGCCTTAACCCCTCAATGAAATATCACTTCGATATTTCAAATTATTTCTTATCTATAATTAATGTCTGGGGGAGTCTAGTTGAAACTGTCGATCATCAGCAAAATTCACATAGGCTCTACGTAATGGAAAGCTAACCAAAAAGGTAGATGATTATGTATGTCGTAATTTCGTTCAATGTGTGGGAAGAGGAAACACATTGAAAAGAGCACCAGACTACAATTCAAATTACTCAGGTTGGAGCCCGGTCCATGGCAAATAATTTACAGCATTTGACGAGTTCGCCAGACTGGTTAAATACAATGAGATTGGTGTTTACTTCAAGCTCTCAAACTTCATTTAAAGAATTGTTACCACCACCCGCGCAATCAATTATTGTTAAATTGTATAGCCTATATATGTAGTTGTGGCGAAACCTGCAAACAGTTAATGTTCGTGACTGCATAGAAATTGTGCAGCCGACATTTCCAGTCAAGTTCAATAAATGCAAGACTGCTAGACGTGAGAGCCGGATATCTAAATTTGATTTACATATATATTCAATGACGTTTAATCCTCGATAGTCAGTTTGCCGTCGTATTCTGATGCTGAAAATGGAAGGGCGAAACGCGTCAGTGCGTTGTGGCTGACCGTAGTTTTGTTATGTTGTTCGACGACTGTTTAAATACTATGGGATTGGTGTTTTCTTCAAGCTCGCAAACTTGATTTAAACAATTGTTGCCACTACCGGAACAAACAATTATTTTTAAATTGTATTACCTATATATATTTGTGACGAAACCTGCAAACAGTTAATGTTCGTGACTGCATAGAAATTGTGCAGCCGACATTTCCAGTCAAGTTCAATAAATGCGAGACTGCTAGAGATGAAAGCCGCATATCTAAATTTGATTTCCATATATATTCAACGCGGTTTGATCCTCTATAGTCAGTTTGCCATCGTATTCTGATGATGGTAATGGAATGTCGGAACGCGTCAGTGCGTTGCGGCTGGCGGTAGTTTTGTTATTTTGTTCGACGACAGGTTAAATTCTACAGGATTGGTGTTAACTTCAAGCTCGCACACTTGATTTAAAGGATAATTGAGTAAATGCTTTGTTACATAGAAGCAATACTTCGTTTTTTCATTGATATATATATATATATATATATATATATATATATATATATATATATATATATAATGTCCATGCCTTTTAATATTACACAGTATGTTTATAATTAGGAAGAAAGAACACATTAATAACAAAGTGGATAAAGGCCATTTATTTCGTGAATACTAATCATCGTTTATACAATCATACATATTTATACATTTTGGGTTTTCAATTGATTATGCTAGTGGTAACAAATCTGACTCGTTTTTACTTCTGTTTCTTGTTTTGGCTGGTTGGTAAGTGTGTATGCGTTTGTGTTTGTGTGTATGCGTGTTTGCATGTAAAGGTCATTCTCGCAGTATTGCAAAGTGATGTCTGAGATCTGGTCATTATTGTTTTGATGACTTGAGAATTAACCATTTGTGCGCATTGTTCACTGTTACATGTACGAGTGCTATTTTTCCAAGTGTAGTTGATCGTTTCACCTTGTTGCACAAATTCATAATTTCCACATGGTAACAGCGCCATTGTGGATTGCAGTGTTAAACGCTCATATTGCTTGGAAACTTCTGTCACCGTATGCGCCTCTGCTATTTCTACTTCAGTTTGTTGCCAATCCGATTGAATGTTTGTTGATTCTAGTCGTGGGCCGGTTTGTTCTTCATAGGATACTAGCAGATTGTTGTTGAATTTTGTTATTCTTGGCCAGTCGATTAGAATATCATGTTGATGAAACTTTTGAATATTAAGGTCAGGTGCTTGTTGTTTTATATAAAGGGCTTCATAAATAAGTCATACTTTTTTTTGAATTTTTAGAATTGTGAAATTGGTCGAATTGACAGGGTGCCCCGTTGCCAATATATGATCGGAAATAGCTGATTTTCCTGACGGTGCGAAGCCTTTGTTAATCAATTTCTGTGGCAAATGTTGCTGGATTCTGCTTATCAATTGCTTCTTCGTACGTCCGATATATGTGCTACCGCACATACATGAGAATTTGTAGACTATGAATGATTTGGAGAGAAGTGGCAATTGATCTTTGGCATCCAACCTCATGATTCTCTGTGTACTAAATGTCATATTAACTTTAACACTGGGAAAGTTGTCCTTAGTTATTCTATTCAGCCGCCGTGCAATTATTGAGGCTGGTACGTCGCCTCTAAATGGTAAGTTTAGGAAAACCTGCTTGCCGGTATCCTCTCTAGTGCGAATCTGCCGTGGTCTGATGTTGACATCAATGAACCGCTCTGGGTAGTTGTTCATTAGCAAAATTTTCCTGAGGTAGCCCAGTTCTTCCTCAATCTTGTGTTCAGAGCAGATCTTCCTGATTCTGTTTGCTAGGTTGTTTACTAAGTTTCTTTTGTGGGATTTTGGCACACTACTGTTGTAATGAATGTATTGTCCAGTGAAAGTGGATTTTCTATGTATGGCCAGTGTCAAATCTCCGTTTGCTTCTCGAGTGAGTTTGATGTCAAGGAATGGGAAACTGTCGTCTTTCTCTACTTCGAGAGTGAATTTGATGTCTGGATCGACTCCATTTGCTTGTTTGAGGATTTCGGAAGGGTCTGCTGCTTCTGAGATGAACAACAAGATATCATCTACATACCTTTTGTAGAATGCGCACTGGTCAATTATACCTTTCAGACTGGTTTTTTCCAGGTGATACATGTATACATCTGCCAGGAGGGGTGCGATGCAGCTTCCCATAGCTACACCATTGATCTGGCGGTAGTATATACCTTCGAAAGTAAATTGCACGTTTTTAGTACATGCTAATATGAGGTCTTTGATGTCATTGGTGTCTATAGGGAAGTCAATAAACTCATTTTTGATGAGATCACACAAGATCTCCGTTGTCTTATCCAGTGGTATGTTTGTAAATAAGGATGAGACGTCAAGCGAGACCATCTTATTCTGTAGGATGTTCTTCCCCTTCAGTTCATTTGCTAATTCGAAAGAGTCCTTGATAGTGTTAGTGTTTATGATGCTCCGTATTGGTTCAAGTAGTTTGCAGAGAAACTTGGCTGGTTTATGTTGTGGAGCGTTGATCATTGACATAATGGGCCGCATCGAAGGAGCTCCTGAGGCTGTCACGGCTTTGTGAGTTTTTGGTTTGCCGTACAATCTTGCGGTGTTTGTTCCGACTGGTTTTGCTTTTTGGATGTCTTCTGTGAGTTTTGATCTAACCTCGGAGTCAGCCGTCGAAGTTAGCACATGTTTTTCCATCTTTTTCAAAATTGTATTAATTCTTGATTCGATGTTCGTTGAATCATCTTTCTGTTTGATGTCATGCTTAAATTTGGATGGATCATTTATTATATCGTTCATGGCCTTCTTGTAAGCGTCCGCCTCAAGTATAACAATTCCTGATCCTTTGTCGGGTGTGGCAAGTCGTATGGATTTGTCTGATTGGAGTTTTCTAAGTTCGTCTATGTGCTGTTTTGTGATGATTTGGCTGCCTTTGAATTCCTTCTTGTATTGTTCTAGTGCGCTTACTATCTCAGCTTTCAGTCCTTGTCCATTGAATGCATGTGGGGCGATGTCTTTCGTTAAGTCATTGTAGAAATTTTCCGTTCCAGCCTGAATGTCAATAATGTCCCGTTCACTTAGATTTTTCTTGACTACGCAGAATTTTGCTCCTAAGGAGAGTAATTCTTTCTGATGTTTTGACAAGATCACTTTTGAATAATTGTGAATAAAAGCGTCTGGGTTGGTAGGAAATTTTGATTGCGTAGGAAATTTATCCAGGTCTCTCGTGAGGTTCTTGGTTTCTTTTTCCGCTGTTATTTTCATCAGTGTTTCTATCTTCTTTGTGAAAGCGGTGTATTCAAAGGCAGCCAAATCATCACAAAACAGCACATAGACGAACTCAGAAAACTCCAATCAGACAAATCCATACGACTTGCCACACCCGACAAAGGATCAGGAATTGTTATACTTGAGGCGGACGCTTACAAGAAGGCCATGAACGATATAATAAATGATCCATCCAAATTTAAGCATGACATCAAACAGAAAGATGATTCAACGAACATCGAATCAAGAATTAATACAATTTTGAAAAAGATGGAAAAACATGTGCTAACTTCGACGGCTGACTCCGAGGTTAGATCAAAACTCACAGAAGACATCCAAAAAGCAAAACCAGTCGGAACAAACACCGCAAGATTGTACGGCAAACCAAAAACTCACAAAGCCGTGACAGCCTCAGGAGCTCCTTCGATGCGGCCCATTATGTCAATGATCAACGCTCCACAACATAAACCAGCCAAGTTTCTCTGCAAACTACTTGAACCAATACGGAGCATCATAAACACTAACACTATCAAGGACTCTTTCGAATTAGCAAATGAACTGAAGGGGAAGAACATCCTACAGAATAAGATGGTCTCGCTTGACGTCTCATCCTTATTTACAAACATACCACTGGATAAGACAACGGAGATCTTGTGTGATCTCATCAAAAATGAGTTTATTGACTTCCCTATAGACACCAATGACATCAAAGACCTCATATTAGCATGTACTAAAAACGTGCAATTTACTTTCGAAGGTATATACTACCGCCAGATCAATGGTGTAGCTATGGGAAGCTGCATCGCACCCCTCCTGGCAGATGTATACATGTATCACCTGGAAAAAACCAGTCTGAAAGGTATAATTGACCAGTGCGCATTCTACAAAAGGTATGTAGATGATATCTTGTTGTTCATCTCAGAAGCAGCAGACCCTTCCGAAATCCTCAAACAAGCAAATGGAGTCGATCCAGACATCAAATTCACTCTCGAAGTAGAGAAAGACGACAGTTTCCCATTCCTTGACATCAAACTCACTCGAGAAGCAAACGGAGATTTGACACTGGCCATACATAGAAAATCCACTTTCACTGGACAATACATTCATTACAACAGTAGTGTGCCAAAATCCCACAAAAGAAACTTAGTAAACAACCTAGCGAACAGAATCAGAAAGATCTGCTCTGAACACAAGATTGAGGAAGAACTGGGCTACCTCAGGAATATTCTGCTAATGAACAACTACCCAGAGCGGTTCATTGATGTCAACATTAGACCACGGCAAATTCGTACTAGAGAGGACACCGGCAAGCAGGTTTTCCTAAACTTACCATTTAGAGGCGACATACCAGCCTCAATAATTGCACGGCGGCTGAATAGAATAACTAAGGACAACTTTCCCAGTGTTAAAGTTAATATGACATTCAGTACACAGAGAATCATGAGGCTGGATGCCAAAGATCAATTGCCACTTCTCTCCAAATCATTCATAGTCTATAAATTCTCATGTATGTGCGGTAGCACATATATCGGACGTACGAAGAAGCAATTGATAAGCAGAATCCAGCAACATTTGCCACAGAAATTGATTAACAAAGGCTTGCCACCGTCAGGAAAATCAGCTATTTCCGATCATATATTGGCAACGGGGCACCCTGTCAATTCGACCAATTTCACAATTCTACATAAAGCAAAATCTGAAAAATTACTTTTTATCTACGAAGCGCTTTACATAAAACAACAAGCACCTGAACTTAACATTCAAAAGTTTCATCAACATGATATCCTTATCGACTGGCCAAGGATAACAAAATTCAACAACAATCTACTAGTATCCAGCCAAGAACCAACAGGCCCTCGACTAGAATCAACAAACGTACAATCGGATTGGCAACAAGGTGAGGTTGAGATAACAGAGGCGCATACGATGACAGAAGTCTCCAAACAGTGTGAGCGTTTAACACGACAATCAACATTAGCGTTGTTACCAAGCGAAAATAGCACCCTTGCGCAGCGGGGAGAAACGATTAACTATACTGGGAAAAATAGCACTTGTATAGATAACAGTGAACAATTTGCACAAAGGGCTAACTCTCAAGTTATCAAAACAATCATGACAAGATCTCAGACATCACTTCGCAATACTGCGAGAATGACCTTTACATGCAAACACACATACACAACACAAACACAAACGCATACACACTCACCTACTAGTCAAAACCAGAAACAGCAGTAATAACGAGTCAGATTTGTCACCAATAACATAACCAATTGACAACCCAAAATGTATAAATATGTATGATTGTATAAGAGATGTTTAGTATTCACGAAATAAATGGCCTTTATCCACTTTAGTTATTTGTGTTGTTTTCCTAATTATAAGAATATATATATATATATATATATATATTCGAAATCTTGGCATAAGCTTTCAATATAAATGTAGAAGCAAATTAGCGTTCAACAATAAGAGAATATAAAATGAATTGCCACGCCTGACAAATGATATTGATTTGTTAAACAAACCAATGTTTACAGTACGCTCATAGCCCATACTATAAATTGTTGTTCAAATTCAAAATACACTGCAATCACATGGACTCGGCAATTGATGAAGCAAGTATAGATGCTAAGGTGTACTAATAATGATGCATGTGCATGACAATGTAAATCAGAACTCGAATACGAAATCCGGAAACTGAGAGCAAATGAAAATAACTCTACATATTTGTTTGAGAAATCTAAGCATAACGAGGCTAGAGCAGTCTAAAATGTCAATTGTCGACAGAAGTCCTAAATTTCGTTTCCAATGTACTGAAATCGTTAATTCATGTACCATAAATTTGGCAAACTATGGTTATCCTATATGGCTTGATAGAAAAATTAATTGCACATTTTCTTCTGTAAGTTTTTTACAACTTAAGCAACTGCTATTATCATATTGATGCATATGATATATCTCTTTATTGGATAATTTTTCTAATAGTTCAATAAATGGGCTGTAAGGAGCGACATCGCCCCTTCTGGCAGACGCGTATATTTAATAGCTGAATGAAACGAGACAGACTATTAGATATGAACAGAAAAAACTTTACATGAGATATGTAAAATTTCTACACCTGCTAATTTACGAAGTTACACATATATTCTGTGTACGTAAAACTGGTTTAAAAATGGATTCCAAAAAGATGTGTGAACGAATTACATTTAAAAAGCATAAAAAATACCAATTTCGAAGCAATTTTTTTAATCGAAGCCGACAATGTACACAAAATATTGAACTGCTACGTAATGCAGAATCTAAAAGAATGGTATATATATATATATATATATATTGTATGCAAATTCCTGCTGATGTGGTTATTGATCAGCCAAAGCTTATCATCCAGAGTAATACCATCTCATTCTGTTCACCAAAATTGAAAAAAAAATTTTCAAAATCATTATTAGCCTTATCCACGCTTGCAAGTTTGTCTTGTTAAAAGCCATTTACAATATTCACATTCCGTGTTGTAACAAGGTGAACATGACAACTCAAAATCAATTTTTTGATAACGACATAAAAATACGTAGAAAAAACCTTTTTACAGACAATAACCGAAAACAAAAGTCAGGCTTGAACGCAAACCATCGACTGAAAAGTAACCAAATCTTAGGCTTTACCTATATATGCAATAACAAGCACACACGTAAATGTCATTATCTAATGAACAAAAAATAATGCCTGTCACAAATAATTGCAAATGAACTCAAAAGTAGACTTGTTCCCACTTGCTCAAATAAAAAGAAACCAATGGAAATTATTATTGTCTGGTTAAGTTCTTCAAAAAATTTGTCCATGTTTAGCAACGTTACTTATGTTCAATATTCTGGACATCCTGCAAATAAATTTTCAGACATATATATATATATATATATATATATATATATATATAATCTAATGCTTTAAATAACGAAGCATAAAGAAGATGAGAAAGAGAAGATAGAGATACATATACGTATATTTGGCATGAACATTGTGAATTGGCAGCCCAATAGACAGTTAGGAATCCTCGATTGCTGAGAAAAATTTAAATGCATTTGCGTACAATTTATTACGTACTAACTAGCAAATTATTTTAAATATGAACGGAAAGACATTCCAAAGTTAGCATGGGCAAATGGTATAATCCCATGTACACATGCGTTTATGATTACTCGCAACATATCTGTGGGAACTATAACTATGCCCCATAATCACGATAAATTGGGTCAGCATAGTTTCGAATGTTGAACGTTGCGAAACACCCTACGGGTTTGTATTAATCCAATTGAAGAGAAAACTTCACACATTGACTTCGAATTTGCGAAGTTAACAATAACTCACTGAATAAAATGTACACCGAGCCTGAAAACGATAATAAAACTAGGATTTCACGGGCCGGTTTAATTTCGTAAAAATTTAAAAAAACAATCGGAACAGCTGTTACTCCAGATTAAATTTTCCAAACTGGCCTCAATAAATATCAGTTACCACATTTTCGTGGTAATCAAGATGCCCTTCAAGGATAAATATAAATTGTATATTTTTCTCATTGCTGTGATCTCATATAACCACCAATTACGTATTAAGTACAGTATGCCTTATAATGATTCGAGTCGAAATAAGCCAGAAACATGCGCGAAAGTCCGTATGAACAGGCGGTAAATTCTCGTTTGCACATGCCTATTGTGCGTACTGATAACACGTTCGTTAGTTCCGGTATTGCGCACAAAAACCAACCATAAAATTAATTGAAATGTGCAAAGTTTGGCAGCCACGACGGCTCTACCTATGTGTATTAAAGCAGTGGTGATTACAGTTACTTACACGCATTTCGTAATGTGAGTTCAATGCCAACTGACGATATGCTTTATTTACGGGGCATGCAAAGGTAACAAACGCTTTGATTTTTGAGTGTACAAAAATATTATATCAGAAATATAATATATATATAATATATATATATATATATATATATATAAAAGTATATTGGCTCGCGGAAATTATGAATATATTAAAAATATATTTTCAAATAACCTATGTCAAAATCTTTACGAAAATTTAGAAATTGGTTTCAAGTGAAGCTAGACCTTAAGGTTTTGCGCAATTTGTAGATGTTCAGGAGGGTGTCAACTCACAATTTCGAGGAAATTTGGGCCTATCTCCGAAATCAAGGCTTGCACAGTTGGAATAAACTTTGAGAGCGAGTTGACTTTGAAGTCGCGGTTTAAAGAGTTTATATGAAGTTGCCTCTATTGCCTCTTTAAATGAACAAGATTGCGAAACCATAAAATCCCGTCGTACTTGTATGGGATAATGCACGAAATACCGGTTCCTTTTATAAGAATCCGGAAAACTCATAATACATGTGTACATAAGATGATACCGCGTTATAATGCCGGCTTCGGCAAATCCTTTAAGTCCTATCTTTAGGACATGAAAACGGTGCAACGTCTTCCTTTATGTGAAATAAATCAATATCAAGAATTCGTTTAAAGATAATTCATAAACTTCTTGCGATCTGATGAAGAATGAGTTTCCACACTTTAAAATTATCTCTAGGAGTCCAAGATAATTTAATCTAAAGTGGGCAGAAAAATTGATTTAATTCAATCTAATGTACTCAGTTAATCAAATGATGTGTCCATGAGAGGTGGCGTAGAATTGTGTTTATCTAAGCTCTTATGCACTTGAAATTAAAAAAATGTTGACAAATAACTTAAAACAGCTAACTTGAAAAATTTGATGTAGACGAATCTTTCTTAACAATAAAAATGTAGCAAGACAGGGCCTATTTCCTGACCAAATGGGCGTTATATTAGTGCAGATACATATCTGACTGAAATCTGGTTAACCATTATTATAATCAAGGTTGCGGTGTTGATATAAGCACCTGAACCATTAATTACTTACATATGTCAGTATAAACTAAGACCTGTATAATGTAGAAAAGGCTATTCTACAATATACAGTTCTTAGTTTATACTGACATATAAAAGTAATTAATGGGTCAGGTACTTAAATCAAGACCTCAACCTTGATTATAATAATTATTATTATCGCCCGCGCAACAAATTTTCGTTTAATTATCTGGTTAACCATACGGTCAATTAAAACTACAATTATTATTTCAAAATTGCGCCTTTTCAATTTATAAGGAGATAAATAGAGCAAAATTCATCAATTCGTAATATAATGTTTGTCGCCGAGAAATAATATATATATGTGGAATTGTTTGTTAGGCGTTGTGCACCTAGTAACAAATATGTTCAAATAGGACCTGAAGGCTAAAATAATGTCAACATGAACGAAAAATATGACCTCAAGTACATATGTAATTTTTGCAAACTGGGGACACATCAGTAGGAGCCATGTTTACGCCCCATTACACACTATATATTTGGTCAATTATTGAAGGACAGTTGGACGGTTCAATCGCCTGTATCAATGTGCATACAAGCGGAAGTTGAGATAACTTTATATAAATTATTCGACAATGTGCCTTCATAGCCAAAAGGTTATATATTATATATATATATATCGAGCCTGTAAAGGGTATGCACACAATGTTTGCCAAGTCGGTACATGGTACCAGCACTTTGATTGCCGAGCCGATACAAGGTACCAATATATAAGGGATTTCGAGGTAAGCGAAATTTAACCAAATTGAAAATTACAACTACTTCAGAATACCTGTCACTCCATAATACAATACACTCTGGCCTTGATAGGCATTAGTTATCACATTTTGTGATAATTATTACATCATTTAATTAAATTTATTATAGTCATACGGGGTTTGTTAAGGAGATTTTTAAAAATGCTTTGGTGGTACATGATGCCAACACAAGGGATTTTAAGATTCTGCATTTCGTTCATATTGACTTTTGTATTACCTTCTGATCCAATTTGAAATAATTGGATAGTAGGTGCGCAACACCTTAAAAATTGCATATATTAGTTCTACGCAGCAGACGTTTATAAATACTATATATTTAATTGAGTAATGTCATGATTAACGCGAAATGTGGTAACGGATAATGATCAAGGCCAGAGTGTATGGACTTGCTGGATTGACAGGTATTCAGAATTAGTTGAAATGTCCAATTTGATCAAATATACCTCAGCGTGCAACCCATTTAACGACTTGGCAATCACAGTTCTTGTACACTTTACCGTTTCCGGAACCATTGTTTCCTTACTATTCACTGGCTGGATGTATTTACTATATTCAGTAAGTTGGCTTTAAATGCGTGTTATAAAACATTTCATATGTAGTTATCTCCACTACTGCTTGTATACACAATAGTATAGCAGAAGGTACTAAATAAAAATTTTACGGCCGTCATTTCCGGTCAAGTATACGTGATTACTAGAGGTGAGAACCGCATATCTAGTTTTGCTTTCCATATATATTCATTTCGGTCTGATTTTCAATAGCCAGATACCGTCGTACTTTAATAATGATAACGGCAGGTGGTAACTCATCAATACGTGTGACTGGCGGTAGTTTTGCTATGCTGTTCAACGACTGGTTAAATACAATGGGATTGGTGTTTATTTCAAGCTCGCAAACTTGATTTAAATAGAGTGTTACCACCACCCGCGCAATCAATGATTGTTTAAGTCTGAGGTCTAGTCATACTAGGCAATTCACCATGAGAAAGTTAAATGCAATTGCAGGTATAACTGAAATTGGTTCGTATAATATGCCTGGGTGTTTGGATTTACTGGAGTAACAGATGCTCAGAAATTGTTGTAATTCTCAATTTCTGTGAACTATAGCATAAATTGATATCCATCATGTTGGTACCATGTTCGGACTTGGCAACCATAGTGTTAGTACCATGTGACTATTCGGTAGTATAATGTGGGTATCGGTTACTGACACAACAGCTATAGCGTTAGTATCCTTTACCGACACGGTATACATATTATATAGAGCGAGTTAGCGTTGTAGTCGCCTTATCGAGACTTTAAATGATGTTAGCTTCTCTACTGAAGATTTACACATTCGACTAGCAGATTGTACCGTCCTATTATCCCACATTCTTCACCCAAATATATTATGGGTAAAGGACGTAATACCGGCACCTACTGATGAGTTCTCATAAAACACAATATATATTATTTCCATTTTGACGCTATAATTTTACTAAAAATGTGAGTCAATCCAAAAGAGTAAAGCTGATTTTATATTACTTGAACTGCAATTAATTCTGCATGTTTGCCCAAATGGAATGTAAAAATATCGCTTATAATGACACTGTTCAATATAAATATTATTGAAAATTTTTAAAATTTTCATTCATTATTTCAAAAATTTGTTGAATTTAAAAAAATATTTTTCATTGGTTCTGTTTTACTTTTCGGAAATAATGCTTGGTTGTGTAGTCAGGTATTGCGTGCTTATTCGCCTGACAATTTGGAGACTGAATTGAACGCTGCTCCAAGCCCAGTTATCATGAATTGTTACAAACCGCATTTGCTAAGCAAACTATGCAGCCGAGATTCTTGGTGAGTAAAATTTTTAAGTCTTCTTAAAGTGAGTGCCGCATTTTGACTTACCAAATCTAATTATCTGCTGCAATTTGCTTTTGTGTACTCAGGCTTCCTTTTTGAATCCTGAAAAAGAATAAAATTTAAAGAGCATATTTTTTGTATAACCTTCATTTAATGCTTTCCATAACGAACGGTTTTTTGTTTCAAAACGATTATCTAAGTTACTACTATAATCAAGGTTGCGATCTTGATATAAGCACTTGACTCATTAATTACTTACATATGTCAGTATAAACTAAGAATTGCATATTGTAGAAAAGGCAATTCACCCAGTAGACCGGTATCCTCCTTATTGAGAACTCATCATGTACTGGCCAGGAATTGGCGCGGACATGTGGCTCAAACCTGGGCACGTCTGCTTCGGAATTCGGTGCTCTAACCACTCAGCCACCATGCC